>JAVRBK010000045.1:0-54950 GCA_036250285.1 Pyrocoelia pectoralis | reverse complement strand
ATATTCTAAGTCCGCATTGCTCCTCGCGTTTCATTTTTATCCTAAAATAAAAGTTTTCCCACGTTGTCTGAAGATTTAAAGCTACCAAGTCATACGTTGTGATTAGGGAAATATCTAAGTCCGCATTGCTCCTCGCGTTCATTTTATCCTAAAATAAAAGTTCCACTTTGTCTGAAGATTTTAAAGCTACCAACTCATACGTTGTGATTAGGGTAAATATTCTAAGTCCGCATGCCTCCTCGCGTTCATTTTATACTAAAATAAAAGTTTCCACTTTGTCTGAAGATTTTAAAGCTACAAGAGTCATACGTTGTGATTAGGTAAATATTCTAAGTCCGCATTGCTCCTCGCGTTCATTTTATCCTAAAATAAAGGTTCCACTTTGTCTGAAGTTTTAAAGCTACCAAGTCATACGTTGTGATTAGGGGAAATATTCTAAGTCCGCATTGCTCCTCGCGTTCATTTTATCCTAAATAAAAGTTTTCCACTTTGTCTGAAGTTTTAAAAGCTACCAAGTCAATACGTTGTGATTAGGGGAATATTCTAAGTCCGCATTGCTTCCCTCGCGTTCATTTTATCCTAAAATTAAAAGTTTCCACTTTGTCTGAAGATTTAAAGCACCAACTCATACTTTGTGATTAGGGTAATATGCTAAGTCCGCATTTCTCCTCGCGTTCATTTATCCTAAATAAAAGTTTCCACTTTGTCTGAAGATTTTAAAGCTACCAAGTCATACGTGTGATTAGGTATATTCTATCGCATTGCTCTCGCGGTTCATTTTATCCTAAATAAAAGTTCCACTTTGTCTGAAGATTTTAAAGCACCAACTCATCGTTGTGATTAGGGTAATATTCTAAGTCCGCATTGCTCCTCGCGTTCATTTTATCCTAAAATAAAAGTTTCCACTTTGTCTGAAGATTTTAAGCTACCAGTCATACGTTGTGATTAGGGTAAATATTCTAAGTCCGCATTGCTCCTCGCGTTCATTTTATCCTAAAATAAAAGTTTCCACTTTGTCTGAAGATTTTAAAGCTACCAAGTCATACGTTGTGATTAGGGTAAATATTCTAAGTCCGCATTGCTCCTCGCGTTCATTTTATCCTAAAATAAAAGTTTCCACTTTGTCTGAAGATTTTAAAGCTACCAAGTCATACGTTGTGATTAGGGTAAATATTCTAAGTCCGCATTGCTCCTCGCGTTCATTTTATCCTAAAATAAAAGTTTCCACTTTGTCTGAAGATTTTAAAGCTACCAAGTCATACGTTGTGATTAGGGTAAATATTCTAAGTCCGCATTGCTCCTCGCGTTCATTTTATCCTAAAATAAAGTTTCCACTTTGTCTGAAATTTTAAAGCTACCAAGTCATACGTTGTGATTAGGGTAAATATTCTAAGTCCGCATTGCTCCTCGCGTTCATTTTATCCTAAAATAAAAGTTTCCACTTTGTCTGAAGATTTTAAAGCTACCAAGTCATACGTTGTGATTAGGGTAAATATTCTAAGTCCGCATTGCTCCTCGCGTTCATTTTATCCTAAAATAAAAGTTTCCACTTTGTCTGAAGATTTTAAAGCTACCAAGTCATACGTTGTGATTAGGGTAAATATTCTAAGTCCGCATTGCTCCTCGCGTTCATTTTATCCTAAAATAAAAGTTTCCACTTTGTCTGAAGATTTTAAAGCTACCAAGTCATACGTTGTGATTAGGGTAAATATTCTAAGTCCGCATTGCTCCTCGCGTTCATTTTATCCTAAAATAAAAGTTTCCACTTTGTCTGAAGATTTTAAAGCTACCAAGTCATACGTTGTGATTAGGGTAATATTCTAAGTCCGCATTGCTCCTCGCGTTCATTTTATCCTAAAATAAAAGTTTCCACTTTGTCTGAAGATTTTAAAGCTACCAAGTCATACGTTGTGATTAGGGGAAATATTCTAAGTCCGCATTGCTCCTCGCGTTCATTTTATCCTAAAATAAAAGTTTCCACTTTGTCTGAAGATTTTAAAGCACCAACTCATACGTTGTGATTAGGGTAAATATTCTAAGTCCGCATTGCTCCTCGCGTTCATTTTATCCTAAAATAAAAGTTTCCACTTTGTCTGAAGATTTTAAAGCACCAACTCATACGTTGTGATTAGGGTAAATATTCTAAGTCCGCATTGCTCCTCGCGTTCATTTTATCCTAAATAAAAGTTTCCACTTTGTCTGAAGATTTTAAAGCTACCAAGTCATACGTTGTGATTAGGGTAAATATTCTAAGTCCGCATTGCTCCTCGCGTTCATTTTATCCTAAAATAAAAGTTTCCACTTTGTCTGAAGATTTTAAAGCTACCAAGTCATACGTTGTGATTAGGGTAAATATTCTAAGTCCGCATTGCTCCTCGCGTTCATTTTATCCTAAATAAAAGTTTCCACTTTGTCTGAAGATTTTAAAGCTACCAAGTCATACGTTGTGATTAGGGTAAATATTCTAAGTCCGCATTGCTCCTCGCGTTCATTTTATCCTAAAATAAAAGTTTCCACTTTGTCTGAAGATTTTAAAGCTACCAAGTCATACGTTGTGATTAGGGTAAATATTCTAAGTCCGCATTGCTCCTCGCGTTCATTTTATCCTAAAATAAAAGTTTCCACTTTGTCTGAAGATTTTAAAGCTACCAAGTCATACGTTGTGATTAGGGTAAATATTCTAAGTCCGCATTGCTCCTCGCGTTCATTTTATCCTAAAATAAAAGTTTCCACTTTGTCTGAAGATTTTAAAGCTACCAAGTCATACGTTGTGATTAGGGTAAATATTCTAAGTCCGCATTGCTCCTCGCGTTCATTTTATCCTAAAATAAAAGTTTCCACTTTGTCTGAAGATTTTAAAGCTACCAAGTCATACGTTGTGATTAGGGTAAATATTCTAAGTCCGCATTGCTCCTCGCGTTCATTTTATCCTAAAATAAAAGTTTCCACTTTGTCTGAAGATTTTAAAGCTACCAAGTCATACGTTGTGATTAGGGTAAATATTCTAAGTCCGCATTGCTCCTCGCGTTCATTTTATCCTAAAATAAAAGTTTCCACTTTGTCTGAAGATTTTAAAGCTACCAAGTCATACGTTGTGATTAGGGTAAATATTCTAAGTCCGCATTGCTCCTCGCGTTCATTTTATCCTAAAATAAAAGTTTCCACTTTGTCTGAAGATTTTAAAGCTACCAAGTCATACGTTGTGATTAGGGTAAATATTCTAAGTCCGCATTGCTCCTCGCGTTCATTTTATCCTAAAATAAAAGTTTCCACTTTGTCTGAAGATTTTAAAGCTACCAAGTCATACGTTGTGATTAGGGTAAATATTCTAAGTCCGCATTGCTCCTCGCGTTCATTTTATCCTAAAATAAAAGTTTCCACTTTGTCTGAAGATTTTAAAGCTACCAAGTCATACGTTGTGATTAGGGTAAATATTCTAAGTCCGCATTGCTCCTCGCGTTCATTTTATCCTAAAATAAAAGTTTCCACTTTGTCTGAAGATTTTAAAGCTACCAAGTCATACGTTGTGATTAGGGTAAATATTCTAAGTCCGCATTGCTCCTCGCGTTCATTTTATCCTAAAATAAAAGTTTCCACTTTGTCTGAAGATTTTAAAGCTACCAAGTCATACGTTGTGATTAGGGTAAATATTCTAAGTCCGCATTGCTCCTCGCGTTCATTTTATCCTAAAATAAAAGTTTCCACTTTGTCTGAAGATTTTAAAGCTACCAAGTCATACGTTGTGATTAGGGTAAATATTCTAAGTCCGCATTGCTCCTCGCGTTCATTTTATCCTAAAATAAAAGTTTCCACTTTGTCTGAAGATTTTAAAGCTACCAAGTCATACGTTGTGATTAGGGTAAATATTCTAAGTCCGCATTGCTCCTCGCGTTCATTTTATCCTAAAATAAAAGTTTCCACTTTGTCTGAAGATTTTAAAGCTACCAAGTCATACGTTGTGATTAGGGTAAATATTCTAAGTCCGCATTGCTCCTCGCGTTCATTTTATCCTAAAATAAAAGTTTCCACTTTGTCTGAAGATTTTAAAGCTACCAAGTCATACGTTGTGATTAGGGTAAATATTCTAAGTCCGCATTGCTCCTCGCGTTCATTTTATCCTAAAATAAAAGTTTCCACTTTGTCTGAAGATTTTAAAGCACCAACTCATACGTTGTGATTAGGGTAAATATTCTAAGTCCGCATTGCTCCTCGCGTTCATTTTATCCTAAAATAAAAGTTTCCACTTTGTCTGAAGATTTTAAAGCTACCAAGTCATACGTTGTGATTAGGGTAAATATTCTAAGTCCGCATTGCTCCTCGCGTTCATTTTATCCTAAAATAAAAGTTTCCACTTTGTCTGAAGATTTAAAGCCACCAAGTCATACGTTGTGATTAGGGTAAATATTCTAAGTCCGCATTGCTCCTCGCGTTCATTTTATCCTAAAATAAAAGTTTCCACTTTGTCTGAAGATTTTAAAGCTACCAAGTCATACGTTGTGATTAGGGTAAATATTCTAAGTCCGCATTGCTCCTCGCGTTCATTTTATCCTAAAATAAAAGTTTCCACTTTGTCTGAAGATTTTAAAGCTACCAAGTCATACGTTGTGATTAGGGTAAATATTCTAAGTCCGCATTGCTCCTCGCGTTCATTTTATCCTAAAATAAAAGTTTCCACTTTGTCTGAAGATTTTAAAGCTACCAAGTCATACGTTGTGATTAGGGTAAATATTCTAAGTCCGCATTGCTCCTCGCGTTCATTTTATCCTAAAATAAAAGTTTCCACTTTGTCTGAAGATTTTAAAGCTACCAAGTCATACGTTGTGATTAGGGTAAATATTCTAAGTCCGCATTGCTCCTCGCGTTCATTTTATCCTAAAATAAAAGTTTCCACTTTGTCTGAAGATTTTAAAGCTACCAAGTCATACGTTGTGATTAGGGTAAATATTCTAAGTCCGCATTGCTCCTCGCGTTCATTTTATCCTAAAATAAAAGTTTCCACTTTGTCTGAAGATTTTAAAGCTACCAAGTCATACGTTGTGATTAGGGTAAATATTCTAAGTCCGCATTGCTCCTCGCGTTCATTTTATCCTAAAATAAAAGTTTCCACTTTGTCTGAAGATTTTAAAGCTACCAAGTCATACGTTGTGATTAGGGTAAATATTCTAAGTCCGCATTGCTCCTCGCGTTCATTTTATCCTAAAATAAAAGTTTCCACTTTGTCTGAAGATTTTAAAGCTACCAAGTCATACGTTGTGATTAGGGTAAATATTCTAAGTCCGCATTGCTCCTCGCGTTCATTTTATCCTAAAATAAAAGTTTCCACTTTGTCTGAAGATTTTAAAGCTACCAAGTCATACGTTGTGATTAGGGTAAATATTCTAAGTCCGCATTGCTCCTCGCGTTCATTTTATCCTAAAATAAAAGTTTCCACTTTGTCTGAAGATTTTAAAGCTACCAAGTCATACGTTGTGATTAGGGTAAATATTCTAAGTCCGCATTGCTCCTCGCGTTCATTTTATCCTAAAATAAAAGTTTCCACTTTGTCTGAAGATTTTAAAGCTACCAAGTCATACGTTGTGATTAGGGTAAATATTCTAAGTCCGCATTGCTCCTCGCGTTCATTTTATCCTAAAATAAAAGTTTCCACTTTGTCTGAAGATTTTAAAGCTACCAAGTCATACGTTGTGATTAGGGTAAATATTCTAAGTCCGCATTGCTCCTCGCGTTCATTTTATCCTAAAATAAAAGTTTCCACTTTGTCTGAAGATTTTAAAGCTACCAAGTCATACGTTGTGATTAGGGTAAATATTCTAAGTCCGCATTGCTCCTCGCGTTCATTTTATCCTAAAATAAAAGTTTCCACTTTGTCTGAAGATTTTAAAGCTACCAAGTCATACGTTGTGATTAGGGTAAATATTCTAAGTCCGCATTGCTCCTCGCGTTCATTTTATCCTAAAATAAAAGTTTCCACTTTGTCTGAAGATTTTAAAGCTACCAAGTCATACGTTGTGATTAGGGTAAATATTCTAAGTCCGCATTGCTCCTCGCGTTCATTTTATCCTAAAATAAAAGTTTCCACTTTGTCTGAAGATTTTAAAGCTACCAAGTCATACGTTGTGATTAGGGTAAATATTCTAAGTCCGCATTGCTCCTCGCGTTCATTTTATCCTAAAATAAAAGTTTCCACTTTGTCTGAAGATTTTAAAGCTACCAAGTCATACGTTGTGATTAGGGTAAATATTCTAAGTCCGCATTGCTCCTCGCGTTCATTTTATCCTAAAATAAAAGTTTCCACTTTGTCTGAAGATTTTAAAGCTACCAAGTCATACGTTGTGATTAGGGTAAATATTCTAAGTCCGCATTGCTCCTCGCGTTCATTTTATCCTAAAATAAAAGTTTCCACTTTGTCTGAAGATTTTAAAGCTACCAAGTCATACGTTGTGATTAGGGTAAATATTCTAAGTCCGCATTGCTCCTCGCGTTCATTTTATCCTAAAATAAAAGTTTCCACTTTGTCTGAAGATTTTAAAGCTACCAAGTCATACGTTGTGATTAGGGTAAATATTCTAAGTCCGCATTGCTCCTCGCGTTCATTTTATCCTAAAATAAAAGTTTCCACTTTGTCTGAAGATTTTAAAGCTACCAAGTCATACGTTGTGATTAGGGGAAATATTCTAAGTCCGCATTGCTCCTCGCGTTCATTTTATCCTAAAATAAAAGTTTCCACTTTGTCTGAAGATTTTAAAGCTACCAAGTCATACGTTGTGATTAGGGTAAATATTCTAAGTCCGCATTGCTCCTCGCGTTCATTTTATCCTAAAATAAAAGTTTCCACTTTGTCTGAAGATTTTAAAGCTACCAAGTCATACGTTGTGATTAGGGTAAATATTCTAAGTCCGCATTGCTCCTCGCGTTCATTTTATCCTAAAATAAAAGTTTCCACTTTGTCTGAAGATTTTAAAGCTACCAAGTCATACGTTGTGATTAGGGTAAATATTCTAAGTCCGCATTGCTCCTCGCGTTCATTTTATCCTAAAATAAAAGTTTCCACTTTGTCTGAAGATTTTAAAGCTACCAAGTCATACGTTGTGATTAGGGTAAATATTCTAAGTCCGCATTGCTCCTCGCGTTCATTTTATCCTAAAATAAAAGTTTCCACTTTGTCTGAAGATTTTAAAGCTACCAAGTCATACGTTGTGATTAGGGTAAATATTCTAAGTCCGCATTGCTCCTCGCGTTCATTTTATCCTAAAATAAAAGTTTCCACTTTGTCTGAAGATTTTAAAGCTACCAAGTCATACGTTGTGATTAGGGTAAATATTCTAAGTCCGCATTGCTCCTCGCGTTCATTTTATCCTAAAATAAAAGTTTCCACTTTGTCTGAAGATTTTAAAGCTACCAAGTCATACGTTGTGATTAGGGTAAATATTCTAAGTCCGCATTGCTCCTCGCGTTCATTTTATCCTAAAATAAAAGTTTCCACTTTGTCTGAAGATTTTAAAGCTACCAAGTCATACGTTGTGATTAGGGTAAATATTCTAAGTCCGCATTGCTCCTCGCGTTCATTTTATCCTAAAATAAAAGTTTCCACTTTGTCTGAAGATTTTAAAGCTACCAAGTCATACGTTGTGATTAGGGTAAATATTCTAAGTCCGCATTGCTCCTCGCGTTCATTTTATCCTAAAATAAAAGTTTCCACTTTGTCTGAAGATTTTAAAGCTACCAAGTCATACGTTGTGATTAGGGTAAATATTCTAAGTCCGCATTGCTCCTCGCGTTCATTTTATCCTAAAATAAAAGTTTCCACTTTGTCTGAAGATTTTAAAGCTACCAAGTCATACGTTGTGATTAGGGTAAATATTCTAAGTCCGCATTGCTCCTCGCGTTCATTTTATCCTAAAATAAAAGTTTCCACTTTGTCTGAAGATTTTAAAGCTACCAAGTCATACGTTGTGATTAGGGGAAATATTCTAAGTCCGCATTGCTCCTCGCGTTCATTTTATCCTAAAATAAAAGTTTCCACTTTGTCTGAAGATTTTAAAGCTACCAAGTCATACGTTGTGATTAGGGGAAATATTCTAAGTCCGCATTGCTCCTCGCGTTCATTTTATCCTAAAATAAAAGTTTCCACTTTGTCTGAAGATTTTAAAGCTACCAAGTCATACGTTGTGATTAGGGTAAATATTCTAAGTCCGCATTGCTCCTCGCGTTCATTTTATCCTAAAATAAAAGTTTCCACTTTGTCTGAAGATTTTAAAGCTACCAAGTCATACGTTGTGATTAGGGTAAATATTCTAAGTCCGCATTGCTCCTCGCGTTCATTTTATCCTAAAATAAAAGTTTCCACTTTGTCTGAAGATTTTAAAGCTACCAAGTCATACGTTGTGATTAGGGGAAATATTCTAAGTCCGCATTGCTCCTCGCGTTCATTTTATCCTAAAATAAAAGTTTCCACTTTGTCTGAAGATTTTAAAGCTACCAAGTCATACGTTGTGATTAGGGTAAATATTCTAAGTCCGCATTGCTCCTCGCGTTCATTTTATCCTAAAATAAAAGTTTCCACTTTGTCTGAAGATTTTAAAGCTACCAAGTCATACGTTGTGATTAGGGTAAATATTCTAAGTCCGCATTGCTCCTCGCGTTCATTTTATCCTAAAATAAAAGTTTCCACTTTGTCTGAAGATTTTAAAGCTACCAAGTCATACGTTGTGATTAGGGTAAATATTCTAAGTCCGCATTGCTCCTCGCGTTCATTTTATCCTAAAATAAAAGTTTCCACTTTGTCTGAAGATTTTAAAGCTACCAAGTCATACGTTGTGATTAGGGGAAATATTCTAAGTCCGCATTGCTCCTCGCGTTCATTTTATCCTAAAATAAAAGTTTCCACTTTGTCTGAAGATTTTAAAGCTACCAAGTCATACGTTGTGATTAGGGTAAATATTCTAAGTCCGCATTGCTCCTCGCGTTCATTTTATCCTAAAATAAAAGTTTCCACTTTGTCTGAAGATTTTAAAGCTACCAAGTCATACGTTGTGATTAGGGGAAATATTCTAAGTCCGCATTGCTCCTCGCGTTCATTTTATCCTAAAATAAAAGTTTCCACTTTGTCTGAAGATTTTAAAGCTACCAAGTCATACGTTGTGATTAGGGTAAATATTCTAAGTCCGCATTGCTCCTCGCGTTCATTTTATCCTAAAATAAAAGTTTCCACTTTGTCTGAAGATTTTAAAGCTACCAAGTCATACGTTGTGATTAGGGTAAATATTCTAAGTCCGCATTGCTCCTCGCGTTCATTTTATCCTAAAATAAAAGTTTCCACTTTGTCTGAAGATTTTAAAGCTACCAAGTCATACGTTGTGATTAGGGTAAATATTCTAAGTCCGCATTGCTCCTCGCGTTCATTTTATCCTAAAATAAAAGTTTCCACTTTGTCTGAAGATTTTAAAGCTACCAAGTCATACGTTGTGATTAGGGTAAATATTCTAAGTCCGCATTGCTCCTCGCGTTCATTTTATCCTAAAATAAAAGTTTCCACTTTGTCTGAAGATTTTAAAGCTACCAAGTCATACGTTGTGATTAGGGTAAATATTCTAAGTCCGCATTGCTCCTCGCGTTCATTTTATCCTAAAATAAAAGTTTCCACTTTGTCTGAAGATTTTAAAGCTACCAAGTCATACGTTGTGATTAGGGTAAATATTCTAAGTCCGCATTGCTCCTCGCGTTCATTTTATCCTAAAATAAAAGTTTCCACTTTGTCTGAAGATTTTAAAGCTACCAAGTCATACGTTGTGATTAGGGGAAATATTCTAAGTCCGCATTGCTCCTCGCGTTCATTTTATCCTAAAATAAAAGTTTCCACTTTGTCTGAAGATTTTAAAGCTACCAAGTCATACGTTGTGATTAGGGGAAATATTCTAAGTCCGCATTGCTCCTCGCGTTCATTTTATCCTAAAATAAAAGTTTCCACTTTGTCTGAAGATTTTAAAGCTACCAAGTCATACGTTGTGATTAGGGGAAATATTCTAAGTCCGCATTGCTCCTCGCGTTCATTTTATCCTAAAATAAAAGTTTCCACTTTGTCTGAAGATTTTAAAGCTACCAAGTCATACGTTGTGATTAGGGGAAATATTCTAAGTCCGCATTGCTCCTCGCGTTCATTTTATCCTAAAATAAAAGTTTCCACTTTGTCTGAAGATTTTAAAGCTACCAAGTCATACGTTGTGATTAGGGGAAATATTCTAAGTCCGCATTGCTCCTCGCGTTCATTTTATCCTAAAATAAAAGTTTCCACTTTGTCTGAAGATTTTAAAGCTACCAAGTCATACGTTGTGATTAGGGTAAATATTCTAAGTCCGCATTGCTCCTCGCGTTCATTTTATCCTAAAATAAAAGTTTCCACTTTGTCTGAAGATTTTAAAGCTACCAAGTCATACGTTGTGATTAGGGTAAATATTCTAAGTCCGCATTGCTCCTCGCGTTCATTTTATCCTAAAATAAAAGTTTCCACTTTGTCTGAAGATTTTAAAGCTACCAAGTCATACGTTGTGATTAGGGGAAATATTCTAAGTCCGCATTGCTCCTCGCGTTCATTTTATCCTAAAATAAAAGTTTCCACTTTGTCTGAAGATTTTAAAGCTACCAAGTCATACGTTGTGATTAGGGGAAATATTCTAAGTCCGCATTGCTCCTCGCGTTCATTTTATCCTAAAATAAAAGTTTCCACTTTGTCTGAAGATTTTAAAGCTACCAAGTCATACGTTGTGATTAGGGGAAATATTCTAAGTCCGCATTGCTCCTCGCGTTCATTTTATCCTAAAATAAAAGTTTCCACTTTGTCTGAAGATTTTAAAGCTACCAAGTCATACGTTGTGATTAGGGTAAATATTCTAAGTCCGCATTGCTCCTCGCGTTCATTTTATCCTAAAATAAAAGTTTCCACTTTGTCTGAAGATTTTAAAGCTACCAAGTCATACGTTGTGATTAGGGTAAATATTCTAAGTCCGCATTGCTCCTCGCGTTCATTTTATCCTAAAATAAAAGTTTCCACTTTGTCTGAAGATTTTAAAGCTACCAAGTCATACGTTGTGATTAGGGGAAATATTCTAAGTCCGCATTGCTCCTCGCGTTCATTTTATCCTAAAATAAAAGTTTCCACTTTGTCTGAAGATTTTAAAGCTACCAAGTCATACGTTGTGATTAGGGTAAATATTCTAAGTCCGCATTGCTCCTCGCGTTCATTTTATCCTAAAATAAAAGTTTCCACTTTGTCTGAAGATTTTAAAGCTACCAAGTCATACGTTGTGATTAGGGTAAATATTCTAAGTCCGCATTGCTCCTCGCGTTCATTTTATCCTAAAATAAAAGTTTCCACTTTGTCTGAAGATTTTAAAGCTACCAAGTCATACGTTGTGATTAGGGTAAATATTCTAAGTCCGCATTGCTCCTCGCGTTCATTTTATCCTAAAATAAAAGTTTCCACTTTGTCTGAAGATTTTAAAGCTACCAAGTCATACGTTGTGATTAGGGTAAATATTCTAAGTCCGCATTGCTCCTCGCGTTCATTTTATCCTAAAATAAAAGTTTCCACTTTGTCTGAAGATTTTAAAGCTACCAAGTCATACGTTGTGATTAGGGTAAATATTCTAAGTCCGCATTGCTCCTCGCGTTCATTTTATCCTAAAATAAAAGTTTCCACTTTGTCTGAAGATTTTAAAGCTACCAAGTCATACGTTGTGATTAGGGTAAATATTCTAAGTCCGCATTGCTCCTCGCGTTCATTTTATCCTAAAATAAAAGTTTCCACTTTGTCTGAAGATTTTAAAGCTACCAAGTCATACGTTGTGATTAGGGTAAATATTCTAAGTCCGCATTGCTCCTCGCGTTCATTTTATCCTAAAATAAAAGTTTCCACTTTGTCTGAAGATTTTAAAGCTACCAAGTCATACGTTGTGATTAGGGTAAATATTCTAAGTCCGCATTGCTCCTCGCGTTCATTTTATCCTAAAATAAAAGTTTCCACTTTGTCTGAAGATTTTAAAGCTACCAAGTCATACGTTGTGATTAGGGTAAATATTCTAAGTCCGCATTGCTCCTCGCGTTCATTTTATCCTAAAATAAAAGTTTCCACTTTGTCTGAAGATTTTAAAGCTACCAAGTCATACGTTGTGATTAGGGTAAATATTCTAAGTCCGCATTGCTCCTCGCGTTCATTTTATCCTAAAATAAAAGTTTCCACTTTGTCTGAAGATTTTAAAGCTACCAAGTCATACGTTGTGATTAGGGGAAATATTCTAAGTCCGCATTGCTCCTCGCGTTCATTTTATCCTAAAATAAAAGTTTCCACTTTGTCTGAAGATTTTAAAGCTACCAAGTCATACGTTGTGATTAGGGTAAATATTCTAAGTCCGCATTGCTCCTCGCGTTCATTTTATCCTAAAATAAAAGTTTCCACTTTGTCTGAAGATTTTAAAGCTACCAAGTCATACGTTGTGATTAGGGTAAATATTCTAAGTCCGCATTGCTCCTCGCGTTCATTTTATCCTAAAATAAAAGTTTCCACTTTGTCTGAAGATTTTAAAGCTACCAAGTCATACGTTGTGATTAGGGGAAATATTCTAAGTCCGCATTGCTCCTCGCGTTCATTTTATCCTAAAATAAAAGTTTCCACTTTGTCTGAAGATTTTAAAGCTACCAAGTCATACGTTGTGATTAGGGTAAATATTCTAAGTCCGCATTGCTCCTCGCGTTCATTTTATCCTAAAATAAAAGTTTCCACTTTGTCTGAAGATTTTAAAGCTACCAAGTCATACGTTGTGATTAGGGTAAATATTCTAAGTCCGCATTGCTCCTCGCGTTCATTTTATCCTAAAATAAAAGTTTCCACTTTGTCTGAAGATTTTAAAGCTACCAAGTCATACGTTGTGATTAGGGTAAATATTCTAAGTCCGCATTGCTCCTCGCGTTCATTTTATCCTAAAATAAAAGTTTCCACTTTGTCTGAAGATTTTAAAGCTACCAAGTCATACGTTGTGATTAGGGTAAATATTCTAAGTCCGCATTGCTCCTCGCGTTCATTTTATCCTAAAATAAAAGTTTCCACTTTGTCTGAAGATTTTAAAGCTACCAAGTCATACGTTGTGATTAGGGTAAATATTCTAAGTCCGCATTGCTCCTCGCGTTCATTTTATCCTAAAATAAAAGTTTCCACTTTGTCTGAAGATTTTAAAGCTACCAAGTCATACGTTGTGATTAGGGTAAATATTCTAAGTCCGCATTGCTCCTCGCGTTCATTTTATCCTAAAATAAAAGTTTCCACTTTGTCTGAAGATTTTAAAGCTACCAAGTCATACGTTGTGATTAGGGTAAATATTCTAAGTCCGCATTGCTCCTCGCGTTCATTTTATCCTAAAATAAAAGTTTCCACTTTGTCTGAAGATTTTAAAGCTACCAAGTCATACGTTGTGATTAGGGTAAATATTCTAAGTCCGCATTGCTCCTCGCGTTCATTTTATCCTAAAATAAAAGTTTCCACTTTGTCTGAAGATTTTAAAGCTACCAAGTCATACGTTGTGATTAGGGTAAATATTCTAAGTCCGCATTGCTCCTCGCGTTCATTTTATCCTAAAATAAAAGTTTCCACTTTGTCTGAAGATTTTAAAGCTACCAAGTCATACGTTGTGATTAGGGTAAATATTCTAAGTCCGCATTGCTCCTCGCGTTCATTTTATCCTAAAATAAAAGTTTCCACTTTGTCTGAAGATTTTAAAGCTACCAAGTCATACGTTGTGATTAGGGTAAATATTCTAAGTCCGCATTGCTCCTCGCGTTCATTTTATCCTAAAATAAAAGTTTCCACTTTGTCTGAAGATTTTAAAGCTACCAAGTCATACGTTGTGATTAGGGTAAATATTCTAAGTCCGCATTGCTCCTCGCGTTCATTTTATCCTAAAATAAAAGTTTCCACTTTGTCTGAAGATTTTAAAGCTACCAAGTCATACGTTGTGATTAGGGTAAATATTCTAAGTCCGCATTGCTCCTCGCGTTCATTTTATCCTAAAATAAAAGTTTCCACTTTGTCTGAAGATTTTAAAGCTACCAAGTCATACGTTGTGATTAGGGTAAATATTCTAAGTCCGCATTGCTCCTCGCGTTCATTTTATCCTAAAATAAAAGTTTCCACTTTGTCTGAAGATTTTAAAGCTACCAAGTCATACGTTGTGATTAGGGTAAATATTCTAAGTCCGCATTGCTCCTCGCGTTCATTTTATCCTAAAATAAAAGTTTCCACTTTGTCTGAAGATTTTAAAGCTACCAAGTCATACGTTGTGATTAGGGTAAATATTCTAAGTCCGCATTGCTCCTCGCGTTCATTTTATCCTAAAATAAAAGTTTCCACTTTGTCTGAAGATTTTAAAGCTACCAAGTCATACGTTGTGATTAGGGTAAATATTCTAAGTCCGCATTGCTCCTCGCGTTCATTTTATCCTAAAATAAAAGTTTCCACTTTGTCTGAAGATTTTAAAGCTACCAAGTCATACGTTGTGATTAGGGTAAATATTCTAAGTCCGCATTGCTCCTCGCGTTCATTTTATCCTAAAATAAAAGTTTCCACTTTGTCTGAAGATTTTAAAGCTACCAAGTCATACGTTGTGATTAGGGTAAATATTCTAAGTCCGCATTGCTCCTCGCGTTCATTTTATCCTAAAATAAAAGTTTCCACTTTGTCTGAAGATTTTAAAGCTACCAAGTCATACGTTGTGATTAGGGTAAATATTCTAAGTCCGCATTGCTCCTCGCGTTCATTTTATCCTAAAATAAAAGTTTCCACTTTGTCTGAAGATTTTAAAGCTACCAAGTCATACGTTGTGATTAGGGTAAATATTCTAAGTCCGCATTGCTCCTCGCGTTCATTTTATCCTAAAATAAAAGTTTCCACTTTGTCTGAAGATTTTAAAGCTACCAAGTCATACGTTGTGATTAGGGTAAATATTCTAAGTCCGCATTGCTCCTCGCGTTCATTTTATCCTAAAATAAAAGTTTCCACTTTGTCTGAAGATTTTAAAGCTACCAAGTCATACGTTGTGATTAGGGTAAATATTCTAAGTCCGCATTGCTCCTCGCGTTCATTTTATCCTAAAATAAAAGTTTCCACTTTGTCTGAAGATTTTAAAGCTACCAAGTCATACGTTGTGATTAGGGTAAATATTCTAAGTCCGCATTGCTCCTCGCGTTCATTTTATCCTAAAATAAAAGTTTCCACTTTGTCTGAAGATTTTAAAGCTACCAAGTCATACGTTGTGATTAGGGTAAATATTCTAAGTCCGCATTGCTCCTCGCGTTCATTTTATCCTAAAATAAAAGTTTCCACTTTGTCTGAAGATTTTAAAGCTACCAAGTCATACGTTGTGATTAGGGTAAATATTCTAAGTCCGCATTGCTCCTCGCGTTCATTTTATCCTAAAATAAAAGTTTCCACTTTGTCTGAAGATTTTAAAGCTACCAAGTCATACGTTGTGATTAGGGTAAATATTCTAAGTCCGCATTGCTCCTCGCGTTCATTTTATCCTAAAATAAAAGTTTCCACTTTGTCTGAAGATTTTAAAGCTACCAAGTCATACGTTGTGATTAGGGTAAATATTCTAAGTCCGCATTGCTCCTCGCGTTCATTTTATCCTAAAATAAAAGTTTCCACTTTGTCTGAAGATTTTAAAGCTACCAAGTCATACGTTGTGATTAGGGTAAATATTCTAAGTCCGCATTGCTCCTCGCGTTCATTTTATCCTAAAATAAAAGTTTCCACTTTGTCTGAAGATTTTAAAGCTACCAAGTCATACGTTGTGATTAGGGTAAATATTCTAAGTCCGCATTGCTCCTCGCGTTCATTTTATCCTAAAATAAAAGTTTCCACTTTGTCTGAAGATTTTAAAGCTACCAAGTCATACGTTGTGATTAGGGTAAATATTCTAAGTCCGCATTGCTCCTCGCGTTCATTTTATCCTAAAATAAAAGTTTCCACTTTGTCTGAAGATTTTAAAGCTACCAAGTCATACGTTGTGATTAGGGTAAATATTCTAAGTCCGCATTGCTCCTCGCGTTCATTTTATCCTAAAATAAAAGTTTCCACTTTGTCTGAAGATTTTAAAGCTACCAAGTCATACGTTGTGATTAGGGTAAATATTCTAAGTCCGCATTGCTCCTCGCGTTCATTTTATCCTAAAATAAAAGTTTCCACTTTGTCTGAAGATTTTAAAGCTACCAAGTCATACGTTGTGATTAGGGTAAATATTCTAAGTCCGCATTGCTCCTCGCGTTCATTTTATCCTAAAATAAAAGTTTCCACTTTGTCTGAAGATTTTAAAGCTACCAAGTCATACGTTGTGATTAGGGTAAATATTCTAAGTCCGCATTGCTCCTCGCGTTCATTTTATCCTAAAATAAAAGTTTCCACTTTGTCTGAAGATTTTAAAGCTACCAAGTCATACGTTGTGATTAGGGTAAATATTCTAAGTCCGCATTGCTCCTCGCGTTCATTTTATCCTAAAATAAAAGTTTCCACTTTGTCTGAAGATTTTAAAGCTACCAAGTCATACGTTGTGATTAGGGTAAATATTCTAAGTCCGCATTGCTCCTCGCGTTCATTTTATCCTAAAATAAAAGTTTCCACTTTGTCTGAAGATTTTAAAGCTACCAAGTCATACGTTGTGATTAGGGTAAATATTCTAAGTCCGCATTGCTCCTCGCGTTCATTTTATCCTAAAATAAAAGTTTCCACTTTGTCTGAAGATTTTAAAGCTACCAAGTCATACGTTGTGATTAGGGTAAATATTCTAAGTCCGCATTGCTCCTCGCGTTCATTTTATCCTAAAATAAAAGTTTCCACTTTGTCTGAAGATTTTAAAGCTACCAAGTCATACGTTGTGATTAGGGTAAATATTCTAAGTCCGCATTGCTCCTCGCGTTCATTTTATCCTAAAATAAAAGTTTCCACTTTGTCTGAAGATTTTAAAGCTACCAAGTCATACGTTGTGATTAGGGTAAATATTCTAAGTCCGCATTGCTCCTCGCGTTCATTTTATCCTAAAATAAAAGTTTCCACTTTGTCTGAAGATTTTAAAGCTACCAAGTCATACGTTGTGATTAGGGGAAATATTCTAAGTCCGCATTGCTCCTCGCGTTCATTTTATCCTAAAATAAAAGTTTCCACTTTGTCTGAAGATTTTAAAGCTACCAAGTCATACGTTGTGATTAGGGTAAATATTCTAAGTCCGCATTGCTCCTCGCGTTCATTTTATCCTAAAATAAAAGTTTCCACTTTGTCTGAAGATTTTAAAGCTACCAAGTCATACGTTGTGATTAGGGTAAATATTCTAAGTCCGCATTGCTCCTCGCGTTCATTTTATCCTAAAATAAAAGTTTCCACTTTGTCTGAAGATTTTAAAGCTACCAAGTCATACGTTGTGATTAGGGTAAATATTCTAAGTCCGCATTGCTCCTCGCGTTCATTTTATCCTAAAATAAAAGTTTCCACTTTGTCTGAAGATTTTAAAGCTACCAAGTCATACGTTGTGATTAGGGTAAATATTCTAAGTCCGCATTGCTCCTCGCGTTCATTTTATCCTAAAATAAAAGTTTCCACTTTGTCTGAAGATTTTAAAGCTACCAAGTCATACGTTGTGATTAGGGTAAATATTCTAAGTCCGCATTGCTCCTCGCGTTCATTTTATCCTAAAATAAAAGTTTCCACTTTGTCTGAAGATTTTAAAGCTACCAAGTCATACGTTGTGATTAGGGTAAATATTCTAAGTCCGCATTGCTCCTCGCGTTCATTTTATCCTAAAATAAAAGTTTCCACTTTGTCTGAAGATTTTAAAGCTACCAAGTCATACGTTGTGATTAGGGTAAATATTCTAAGTCCGCATTGCTCCTCGCGTTCATTTTATCCTAAAATAAAAGTTTCCACTTTGTCTGAAGATTTTAAAGCTACCAAGTCATACGTTGTGATTAGGGTAAATATTCTAAGTCCGCATTGCTCCTCGCGTTCATTTTATCCTAAAATAAAAGTTTCCACT
The DNA here is from genome assembly GCA_036250285.1 of Pyrocoelia pectoralis. Taxonomy (NCBI): domain Eukaryota; kingdom Metazoa; phylum Arthropoda; class Insecta; order Coleoptera; family Lampyridae; genus Pyrocoelia; species Pyrocoelia pectoralis. Next base: position 36,882 of record JAVRBK010000045.1, on the reverse strand, counting down.
TTGTCTGAAGATTTTAAAGCTACCAAGTCATACGTTGTGATTAGGGTAAATATTCTAAGTCCGCATTGCTCCTCGCGTTCATTTTATCCTAAAATAAAAGTTTCCACTTTGTCTGAAGATTTTAAAGCTACCAAGTCATACGTTGTGATTAGGGTAAATATTCTAAGTCCGCATTGCTCCTCGCGTTCATTTTATCCTAAAATAAAAGTTTCCACTTTGTCTGAAGATTTTAAAGCTACCAAGTCATACGTTGTGATTAGGGTAAATATTCTAAGTCCGCATTGCTCCTCGCGTTCATTTTATCCTAAAATAAAAGTTTCCACTTTGTCTGAAGATTTTAAAGCTACCAAGTCATACGTTGTGATTAGGGTAAATATTCTAAGTCCGCATTGCTCCTCGCGTTCATTTTATCCTAAAATAAAAGTTTCCACTTTGTCTGAAGATTTTAAAGCTACCAAGTCATACGTTGTGATTAGGGTAAATATTCTAAGTCCGCATTGCTCCTCGCGTTCATTTTATCCTAAAATAAAAGTTTCCACTTTGTCTGAAGATTTTAAAGCTACCAAGTCATACGTTGTGATTAGGGTAAATATTCTAAGTCCGCATTGCTCCTCGCGTTCATTTTATCCTAAAATAAAAGTTTCCACTTTGTCTGAAGATTTTAAAGCTACCAAGTCATACGTTGTGATTAGGGTAAATATTCTAAGTCCGCATTGCTCCTCGCGTTCATTTTATCCTAAAATAAAAGTTTCCACTTTGTCTGAAGATTTTAAAGCTACCAAGTCATACGTTGTGATTAGGGTAAATATTCTAAGTCCGCATTGCTCCTCGCGTTCATTTTATCCTAAAATAAAAGTTTCCACTTTGTCTGAAGATTTTAAAGCTACCAAGTCATACGTTGTGATTAGGGTAAATATTCTAAGTCCGCATTGCTCCTCGCGTTCATTTTATCCTAAAATAAAAGTTTCCACTTTGTCTGAAGATTTTAAAGCTACCAAGTCATACGTTGTGATTAGGGTAAATATTCTAAGTCCGCATTGCTCCTCGCGTTCATTTTATCCTAAAATAAAAGTTTCCACTTTGTCTGAAGATTTTAAAGCTACCAAGTCATACGTTGTGATTAGGGTAAATATTCTAAGTCCGCATTGCTCCTCGCGTTCATTTTATCCTAAAATAAAAGTTTCCACTTTGTCTGAAGATTTTAAAGCTACCAAGTCATACGTTGTGATTAGGGTAAATATTCTAAGTCCGCATTGCTCCTCGCGTTCATTTTATCCTAAAATAAAAGTTTCCACTTTGTCTGAAGATTTTAAAGCTACCAAGTCATACGTTGTGATTAGGGTAAATATTCTAAGTCCGCATTGCTCCTCGCGTTCATTTTATCCTAAAATAAAAGTTTCCACTTTGTCTGAAGATTTTAAAGCTACCAAGTCATACGTTGTGATTAGGGTAAATATTCTAAGTCCGCATTGCTCCTCGCGTTCATTTTATCCTAAAATAAAAGTTTCCACTTTGTCTGAAGATTTTAAAGCTACCAAGTCATACGTTGTGATTAGGGTAAATATTCTAAGTCCGCATTGCTCCTCGCGTTCATTTTATCCTAAAATAAAAGTTTCCACTTTGTCTGAAGATTTTAAAGCTACCAAGTCATACGTTGTGATTAGGGTAAATATTCTAAGTCCGCATTGCTCCTCGCGTTCATTTTATCCTAAAATAAAAGTTTCCACTTTGTCTGAAGATTTTAAAGCTACCAAGTCATACGTTGTGATTAGGGTAAATATTCTAAGTCCGCATTGCTCCTCGCGTTCATTTTATCCTAAAATAAAAGTTTCCACTTTGTCTGAAGATTTTAAAGCTACCAAGTCATACGTTGTGATTAGGGTAAATATTCTAAGTCCGCATTGCTCCTCGCGTTCATTTTATCCTAAAATAAAAGTTTCCACTTTGTCTGAAGATTTTAAAGCTACCAAGTCATACGTTGTGATTAGGGTAAATATTCTAAGTCCGCATTGCTCCTCGCGTTCATTTTATCCTAAAATAAAAGTTTCCACTTTGTCTGAAGATTTTAAAGCTACCAAGTCATACGTTGTGATTAGGGGAAATATTCTAAGTCCGCATTGCTCCTCGCGTTCATTTTATCCTAAAATAAAAGTTTCCACTTTGTCTGAAGATTTTAAAGCTACCAAGTCATACGTTGTGATTAGGGTAAATATTCTAAGTCCGCATTGCTCCTCGCGTTCATTTTATCCTAAAATAAAAGTTTCCACTTTGTCTGAAGATTTTAAAGCTACCAAGTCATACGTTGTGATTAGGGTAAATATTCTAAGTCCGCATTGCTCCTCGCGTTCATTTTATCCTAAAATAAAAGTTTCCACTTTGTCTGAAGATTTTAAAGCTACCAAGTCATACGTTGTGATTAGGGTAAATATTCTAAGTCCGCATTGCTCCTCGCGTTCATTTTATCCTAAAATAAAAGTTTCCACTTTGTCTGAAGATTTTAAAGCTACCAAGTCATACGTTGTGATTAGGGTAAATATTCTAAGTCCGCATTGCTCCTCGCGTTCATTTTATCCTAAAATAAAAGTTTCCACTTTGTCTGAAGATTTTAAAGCTACCAAGTCATACGTTGTGATTAGGGTAAATATTCTAAGTCCGCATTGCTCCTCGCGTTCATTTTATCCTAAAATAAAAGTTTCCACTTTGTCTGAAGATTTTAAAGCTACCAAGTCATACGTTGTGATTAGGGTAAATATTCTAAGTCCGCATTGCTCCTCGCGTTCATTTTATCCTAAAATAAAAGTTTCCACTTTGTCTGAAGATTTTAAAGCTACCAAGTCATACGTTGTGATTAGGGTAAATATTCTAAGTCCGCATTGCTCCTCGCGTTCATTTTATCCTAAAATAAAAGTTTCCACTTTGTCTGAAGATTTTAAAGCTACCAAGTCATACGTTGTGATTAGGGTAAATATTCTAAGTCCGCATTGCTCCTCGCGTTCATTTTATCCTAAAATAAAAGTTTCCACTTTGTCTGAAGATTTTAAAGCTACCAAGTCATACGTTGTGATTAGGGTAAATATTCTAAGTCCGCATTGCTCCTCGCGTTCATTTTATCCTAAAATAAAAGTTTCCACTTTGTCTGAAGATTTTAAAGCTACCAAGTCATACGTTGTGATTAGGGTAAATATTCTAAGTCCGCATTGCTCCTCGCGTTCATTTTATCCTAAAATAAAAGTTTCCACTTTGTCTGAAGATTTTAAAGCTACCAAGTCATACGTTGTGATTAGGGTAAATATTCTAAGTCCGCATTGCTCCTCGCGTTCATTTTATCCTAAAATAAAAGTTTCCACTTTGTCTGAAGATTTTAAAGCTACCAAGTCATACGTTGTGATTAGGGTAAATATTCTAAGTCCGCATTGCTCCTCGCGTTCATTTTATCCTAAAATAAAAGTTTCCACTTTGTCTGAAGATTTTAAAGCTACCAAGTCATACGTTGTGATTAGGGTAAATATTCTAAGTCCGCATTGCTCCTCGCGTTCATTTTATCCTAAAATAAAAGTTTCCACTTTGTCTGAAGATTTTAAAGCTACCAAGTCATACGTTGTGATTAGGGTAAATATTCTAAGTCCGCATTGCTCCTCGCGTTCATTTTATCCTAAAATAAAAGTTTCCACTTTGTCTGAAGATTTTAAAGCTACCAAGTCATACGTTGTGATTAGGGTAAATATTCTAAGTCCGCATTGCTCCTCGCGTTCATTTTATCCTAAAATAAAAGTTTCCACTTTGTCTGAAGATTTTAAAGCTACCAAGTCATACGTTGTGATTAGGGTAAATATTCTAAGTCCGCATTGCTCCTCGCGTTCATTTTATCCTAAAATAAAAGTTTCCACTTTGTCTGAAGATTTTAAAGCTACCAAGTCATACGTTGTGATTAGGGTAAATATTCTAAGTCCGCATTGCTCCTCGCGTTCATTTTATCCTAAAATAAAAGTTTCCACTTTGTCTGAAGATTTTAAAGCTACCAAGTCATACGTTGTGATTAGGGTAAATATTCTAAGTCCGCATTGCTCCTCGCGTTCATTTTATCCTAAAATAAAAGTTTCCACTTTGTCTGAAGATTTTAAAGCTACCAAGTCATACGTTGTGATTAGGGTAAATATTCTAAGTCCGCATTGCTCCTCGCGTTCATTTTATCCTAAAATAAAAGTTTCCACTTTGTCTGAAGATTTTAAAGCTACCAAGTCATACGTTGTGATTAGGGTAAATATTCTAAGTCCGCATTGCTCCTCGCGTTCATTTTATCCTAAAATAAAAGTTTCCACTTTGTCTGAAGATTTTAAAGCTACCAAGTCATACGTTGTGATTAGGGTAAATATTCTAAGTCCGCATTGCTCCTCGCGTTCATTTTATCCTAAAATAAAAGTTTCCACTTTGTCTGAAGATTTTAAAGCTACCAAGTCATACGTTGTGATTAGGGTAAATATTCTAAGTCCGCATTGCTCCTCGCGTTCATTTTATCCTAAAATAAAAGTTTCCACTTTGTCTGAAGATTTTAAAGCTACCAAGTCATACGTTGTGATTAGGGTAAATATTCTAAGTCCGCATTGCTCCTCGCGTTCATTTTATCCTAAAATAAAAGTTTCCACTTTGTCTGAAGATTTTAAAGCTACCAAGTCATACGTTGTGATTAGGGTAAATATTCTAAGTCCGCATTGCTCCTCGCGTTCATTTTATCCTAAAATAAAAGTTTCCACTTTGTCTGAAGATTTTAAAGCTACCAAGTCATACGTTGTGATTAGGGTAAATATTCTAAGTCCGCATTGCTCCTCGCGTTCATTTTATCCTAAAATAAAAGTTTCCACTTTGTCTGAAGATTTTAAAGCTACCAAGTCATACGTTGTGATTAGGGTAAATATTCTAAGTCCGCATTGCTCCTCGCGTTCATTTTATCCTAAAATAAAAGTTTCCACTTTGTCTGAAGATTTTAAAGCTACCAAGTCATACGTTGTGATTAGGGTAAATATTCTAAGTCCGCATTGCTCCTCGCGTTCATTTTATCCTAAAATAAAAGTTTCCACTTTGTCTGAAGATTTTAAAGCTACCAAGTCATACGTTGTGATTAGGGTAAATATTCTAAGTCCGCATTGCTCCTCGCGTTCATTTTATCCTAAAATAAAAGTTTCCACTTTGTCTGAAGATTTTAAAGCTACCAAGTCATACGTTGTGATTAGGGTAAATATTCTAAGTCCGCATTGCTCCTCGCGTTCATTTTATCCTAAAATAAAAGTTTCCACTTTGTCTGAAGATTTTAAAGCTACCAAGTCATACGTTGTGATTAGGGTAAATATTCTAAGTCCGCATTGCTCCTCGCGTTCATTTTATCCTAAAATAAAAGTTTCCACTTTGTCTGAAGATTTTAAAGCTACCAAGTCATACGTTGTGATTAGGGTAAATATTCTAAGTCCGCATTGCTCCTCGCGTTCATTTTATCCTAAAATAAAAGTTTCCACTTTGTCTGAAGATTTTAAAGCTACCAAGTCATACGTTGTGATTAGGGTAAATATTCTAAGTCCGCATTGCTCCTCGCGTTCATTTTATCCTAAAATAAAAGTTTCCACTTTGTCTGAAGATTTTAAAGCTACCAAGTCATACGTTGTGATTAGGGTAAATATTCTAAGTCCGCATTGCTCCTCGCGTTCATTTTATCCTAAAATAAAAGTTTCCACTTTGTCTGAAGATTTTAAAGCTACCAAGTCATACGTTGTGATTAGGGTAAATATTCTAAGTCCGCATTGCTCCTCGCGTTCATTTTATCCTAAAATAAAAGTTTCCACTTTGTCTGAAGATTTTAAAGCTACCAAGTCATACGTTGTGATTAGGGTAAATATTCTAAGTCCGCATTGCTCCTCGCGTTCATTTTATCCTAAAATAAAAGTTTCCACTTTGTCTGAAGATTTTAAAGCTACCAAGTCATACGTTGTGATTAGGGTAAATATTCTAAGTCCGCATTGCTCCTCGCGTTCATTTTATCCTAAAATAAAAGTTTCCACTTTGTCTGAAGATTTTAAAGCTACCAAGTCATACGTTGTGATTAGGGTAAATATTCTAAGTCCGCATTGCTCCTCGCGTTCATTTTATCCTAAAATAAAAGTTTCCACTTTGTCTGAAGATTTTAAAGCTACCAAGTCATACGTTGTGATTAGGGTAAATATTCTAAGTCCGCATTGCTCCTCGCGTTCATTTTATCCTAAAATAAAAGTTTCCACTTTGTCTGAAGATTTTAAAGCTACCAAGTCATACGTTGTGATTAGGGTAAATATTCTAAGTCCGCATTGCTCCTCGCGTTCATTTTATCCTAAAATAAAAGTTTCCACTTTGTCTGAAGATTTTAAAGCTACCAAGTCATACGTTGTGATTAGGGTAAATATTCTAAGTCCGCATTGCTCCTCGCGTTCATTTTATCCTAAAATAAAAGTTTCCACTTTGTCTGAAGATTTTAAAGCTACCAAGTCATACGTTGTGATTAGGGTAAATATTCTAAGTCCGCATTGCTCCTCGCGTTCATTTTATCCTAAAATAAAAGTTTCCACTTTGTCTGAAGATTTTAAAGCTACCAAGTCATACGTTGTGATTAGGGTAAATATTCTAAGTCCGCATTGCTCCTCGCGTTCATTTTATCCTAAAATAAAAGTTTCCACTTTGTCTGAAGATTTTAAAGCTACCAAGTCATACGTTGTGATTAGGGTAAATATTCTAAGTCCGCATTGCTCCTCGCGTTCATTTTATCCTAAAATAAAAGTTTCCACTTTGTCTGAAGATTTTAAAGCTACCAAGTCATACGTTGTGATTAGGGTAAATATTCTAAGTCCGCATTGCTCCTCGCGTTCATTTTATCCTAAAATAAAAGTTTCCACTTTGTCTGAAGATTTTAAAGCTACCAAGTCATACGTTGTGATTAGGGTAAATATTCTAAGTCCGCATTGCTCCTCGCGTTCATTTTATCCTAAAATAAAAGTTTCCACTTTGTCTGAAGATTTTAAAGCTACCAAGTCATACGTTGTGATTAGGGTAAATATTCTAAGTCCGCATTGCTCCTCGCGTTCATTTTATCCTAAAATAAAAGTTTCCACTTTGTCTGAAGATTTTAAAGCTACCAAGTCATACGTTGTGATTAGGGTAAATATTCTAAGTCCGCATTGCTCCTCGCGTTCATTTTATCCTAAAATAAAAGTTTCCACTTTGTCTGAAGATTTTAAAGCTACCAAGTCATACGTTGTGATTAGGGTAAATATTCTAAGTCCGCATTGCTCCTCGCGTTCATTTTATCCTAAAATAAAAGTTTCCACTTTGTCTGAAGATTTTAAAGCTACCAAGTCATACGTTGTGATTAGGGTAAATATTCTAAGTCCGCATTGCTCCTCGCGTTCATTTTATCCTAAAATAAAAGTTTCCACTTTGTCTGAAGATTTTAAAGCTACCAAGTCATACGTTGTGATTAGGGTAAATATTCTAAGTCCGCATTGCTCCTCGCGTTCATTTTATCCTAAAATAAAAGTTTCCACTTTGTCTGAAGATTTTAAAGCTACCAAGTCATACGTTGTGATTAGGGTAAATATTCTAAGTCCGCATTGCTCCTCGCGTTCATTTTATCCTAAAATAAAAGTTTCCACTTTGTCTGAAGATTTTAAAGCTACCAAGTCATACGTTGTGATTAGGGTAAATATTCTAAGTCCGCATTGCTCCTCGCGTTCATTTTATCCTAAAATAAAAGTTTCCACTTTGTCTGAAGATTTTAAAGCTACCAAGTCATACGTTGTGATTAGGGTAAATATTCTAAGTCCGCATTGCTCCTCGCGTTCATTTTATCCTAAAATAAAAGTTTCCACTTTGTCTGAAGATTTTAAAGCTACCAAGTCATACGTTGTGATTAGGGTAAATATTCTAAGTCCGCATTGCTCCTCGCGTTCATTTTATCCTAAAATAAAAGTTTCCACTTTGTCTGAAGATTTTAAAGCTACCAAGTCATACGTTGTGATTAGGGTAAATATTCTAAGTCCGCATTGCTCCTCGCGTTCATTTTATCCTAAAATAAAAGTTTCCACTTTGTCTGAAGATTTTAAAGCTACCAAGTCATACGTTGTGATTAGGGTAAATATTCTAAGTCCGCATTGCTCCTCGCGTTCATTTTATCCTAAAATAAAAGTTTCCACTTTGTCTGAAGATTTTAAAGCTACCAAGTCATACGTTGTGATTAGGGTAAATATTCTAAGTCCGCATTGCTCCTCGCGTTCATTTTATCCTAAAATAAAAGTTTCCACTTTGTCTGAAGATTTTAAAGCTACCAAGTCATACGTTGTGATTAGGGTAAATATTCTAAGTCCGCATTGCTCCTCGCGTTCATTTTATCCTAAAATAAAAGTTTCCACTTTGTCTGAAGATTTTAAAGCTACCAAGTCATACGTTGTGATTAGGGTAAATATTCTAAGTCCGCATTGCTCCTCGCGTTCATTTTATCCTAAAATAAAAGTTTCCACTTTGTCTGAAGATTTTAAAGCTACCAAGTCATACGTTGTGATTAGGGTAAATATTCTAAGTCCGCATTGCTCCTCGCGTTCATTTTATCCTAAAATAAAAGTTTCCACTTTGTCTGAAGATTTTAAAGCTACCAAGTCATACGTTGTGATTAGGGTAAATATTCTAAGTCCGCATTGCTCCTCGCGTTCATTTTATCCTAAAATAAAAGTTTCCACTTTGTCTGAAGATTTTAAAGCTACCAAGTCATACGTTGTGATTAGGGTAAATATTCTAAGTCCGCATTGCTCCTCGCGTTCATTTTATCCTAAAATAAAAGTTTCCACTTTGTCTGAAGATTTTAAAGCTACCAAGTCATACGTTGTGATTAGGGTAAATATTCTAAGTCCGCATTGCTCCTCGCGTTCATTTTATCCTAAAATAAAAGTTTCCACTTTGTCTGAAGATTTTAAAGCTACCAAGTCATACGTTGTGATTAGGGTAAATATTCTAAGTCCGCATTGCTCCTCGCGTTCATTTTATCCTAAAATAAAAGTTTCCACTTTGTCTGAAGATTTTAAAGCTACCAAGTCATACGTTGTGATTAGGGTAAATATTCTAAGTCCGCATTGCTCCTCGCGTTCATTTTATCCTAAAATAAAAGTTTCCACTTTGTCTGAAGATTTTAAAGCTACCAAGTCATACGTTGTGATTAGGGTAAATATTCTAAGTCCGCATTGCTCCTCGCGTTCATTTTATCCTAAAATAAAAGTTTCCACTTTGTCTGAAGATTTTAAAGCTACCAAGTCATACGTTGTGATTAGGGTAAATATTCTAAGTCCGCATTGCTCCTCGCGTTCATTTTATCCTAAAATAAAAGTTTCCACTTTGTCTGAAGATTTTAAAGCTACCAAGTCATACGTTGTGATTAGGGTAAATATTCTAAGTCCGCATTGCTCCTCGCGTTCATTTTATCCTAAAATAAAAGTTTCCACTTTGTCTGAAGATTTTAAAGCTACCAAGTCATACGTTGTGATTAGGGTAAATATTCTAAGTCCGCATTGCTCCTCGCGTTCATTTTATCCTAAAATAAAAGTTTCCACTTTGTCTGAAGATTTTAAAGCTACCAAGTCATACGTTGTGATTAGGGTAAATATTCTAAGTCCGCATTGCTCCTCGCGTTCATTTTATCCTAAAATAAAAGTTTCCACTTTGTCTGAAGATTTTAAAGCTACCAAGTCATACGTTGTGATTAGGGTAAATATTCTAAGTCCGCATTGCTCCTCGCGTTCATTTTATCCTAAAATAAAAGTTTCCACTTTGTCTGAAGATTTTAAAGCTACCAAGTCATACGTTGTGATTAGGGTAAATATTCTAAGTCCGCATTGCTCCTCGCGTTCATTTTATCCTAAAATAAAAGTTTCCACTTTGTCTGAAGATTTTAAAGCTACCAAGTCATACGTTGTGATTAGGGTAAATATTCTAAGTCCGCATTGCTCCTCGCGTTCATTTTATCCTAAAATAAAAGTTTCCACTTTGTCTGAAGATTTTAAAGCTACCAAGTCATACGTTGTGATTAGGGTAAATATTCTAAGTCCGCATTGCTCCTCGCGTTCATTTTATCCTAAAATAAAAGTTTCCACTTTGTCTGAAGATTTTAAAGCTACCAAGTCATACGTTGTGATTAGGGTAAATATTCTAAGTCCGCATTGCTCCTCGCGTTCATTTTATCCTAAAATAAAAGTTTCCACTTTGTCTGAAGATTTTAAAGCTACCAAGTCATACGTTGTGATTAGGGTAAATATTCTAAGTCCGCATTGCTCCTCGCGTTCATTTTATCCTAAAATAAAAGTTTCCACTTTGTCTGAAGATTTTAAAGCTACCAAGTCATACGTTGTGATTAGGGTAAATATTCTAAGTCCGCATTGCTCCTCGCGTTCATTTTATCCTAAAATAAAAGTTTCCACTTTGTCTGAAGATTTTAAAGCTACCAAGTCATACGTTGTGATTAGGGTAAATATTCTAAGTCCGCATTGCTCCTCGCGTTCATTTTATCCTAAAATAAAAGTTTCCACTTTGTCTGAAGATTTTAAAGCTACCAAGTCATACGTTGTGATTAGGGTAAATATTCTAAGTCCGCATTGCTCCTCGCGTTCATTTTATCCTAAAATAAAAGTTTCCACTTTGTCTGAAGATTTTAAAGCTACCAAGTCATACGTTGTGATTAGGGTAAATATTCTAAGTCCGCATTGCTCCTCGCGTTCATTTTATCCTAAAATAAAAGTTTCCACTTTGTCTGAAGATTTTAAAGCTACCAAGTCATACGTTGTGATTAGGGTAAATATTCTAAGTCCGCATTGCTCCTCGCGTTCATTTTATCCTAAAATAAAAGTTTCCACTTTGTCTGAAGATTTTAAAGCTACCAAGTCATACGTTGTGATTAGGGTAAATATTCTAAGTCCGCATTGCTCCTCGCGTTCATTTTATCCTAAAATAAAAGTTTCCACTTTGTCTGAAGATTTTAAAGCTACCAAGTCATACGTTGTGATTAGGGTAAATATTCTAAGTCCGCATTGCTCCTCGCGTTCATTTTATCCTAAAATAAAAGTTTCCACTTTGTCTGAAGATTTTAAAGCTACCAAGTCATACGTTGTGATTAGGGTAAATATTCTAAGTCCGCATTGCTCCTCGCGTTCATTTTATCCTAAAATAAAAGTTTCCACTTTGTCTGAAGATTTTAAAGCTACCAAGTCATACGTTGTGATTAGGGTAAATATTCTAAGTCCGCATTGCTCCTCGCGTTCATTTTATCCTAAAATAAAAGTTTCCACTTTGTCTGAAGATTTTAAAGCTACCAAGTCATACGTTGTGATTAGGGTAAATATTCTAAGTCCGCATTGCTCCTCGCGTTCATTTTATCCTAAAATAAAAGTTTCCACTTTGTCTGAAGATTTTAAAGCTACCAAGTCATACGTTGTGATTAGGGTAAATATTCTAAGTCCGCATTGCTCCTCGCGTTCATTTTATCCTAAAATAAAAGTTTCCACTTTGTCTGAAGATTTTAAAGCTACCAAGTCATACGTTGTGATTAGGGTAAATATTCTAAGTCCGCATTGCTCCTCGCGTTCATTTTATCCTAAAATAAAAGTTTCCACTTTGTCTGAAGATTTTAAAGCTACCAAGTCATACGTTGTGATTAGGGTAAATATTCTAAGTCCGCATTGCTCCTCGCGTTCATTTTATCCTAAAATAAAAGTTTCCACTTTGTCTGAAGATTTTAAAGCTACCAAGTCATACGTTGTGATTAGGGTAAATATTCTAAGTCCGCATTGCTCCTCGCGTTCATTTTATCCTAAAATAAAAGTTTCCACTTTGTCTGAAGATTTTAAAGCTACCAAGTCATACGTTGTGATTAGGGTAAATATTCTAAGTCCGCATTGCTCCTCGCGTTCATTTTATCCTAAAATAAAAGTTTCCACTTTGTCTGAAGATTTTAAAGCTACCAAGTCATACGTTGTGATTAGGGTAAATATTCTAAGTCCGCATTGCTCCTCGCGTTCATTTTATCCTAAAATAAAAGTTTCCACTTTGTCTGAAGATTTTAAAGCTACCAAGTCATACGTTGTGATTAGGGTAAATATTCTAAGTCCGCATTGCTCCTCGCGTTCATTTTATCCTAAAATAAAAGTTTCCACTTTGTCTGAAGATTTTAAAGCTACCAAGTCATACGTTGTGATTAGGGTAAATATTCTAAGTCCGCATTGCTCCTCGCGTTCATTTTATCCTAAAATAAAAGTTTCCACTTTGTCTGAAGATTTTAAAGCTACCAAGTCATACGTTGTGATTAGGGTAAATATTCTAAGTCCGCATTGCTCCTCGCGTTCATTTTATCCTAAAATAAAAGTTTCCACTTTGTCTGAAGATTTTAAAGCTACCAAGTCATACGTTGTGATTAGGGTAAATATTCTAAGTCCGCATTGCTCCTCGCGTTCATTTTATCCTAAAATAAAAGTTTCCACTTTGTCTGAAGATTTTAAAGCTACCAAGTCATACGTTGTGATTAGGGTAAATATTCTAAGTCCGCATTGCTCCTCGCGTTCATTTTATCCTAAAATAAAAGTTTCCACTTTGTCTGAAGATTTTAAAGCTACCAAGTCATACGTTGTGATTAGGGTAAATATTCTAAGTCCGCATTGCTCCTCGCGTTCATTTTATCCTAAAATAAAAGTTTCCACTTTGTCTGAAGATTTTAAAGCTACCAAGTCATACGTTGTGATTAGGGTAAATATTCTAAGTCCGCATTGCTCCTCGCGTTCATTTTATCCTAAAATAAAAGTTTCCACTTTGTCTGAAGATTTTAAAGCTACCAAGTCATACGTTGTGATTAGGGTAAATATTCTAAGTCCGCATTGCTCCTCGCGTTCATTTTATCCTAAAATAAAAGTTTCCACTTTGTCTGAAGATTTTAAAGCTACCAAGTCATACGTTGTGATTAGGGTAAATATTCTAAGTCCGCATTGCTCCTCGCGTTCATTTTATCCTAAAATAAAAGTTTCCACTTTGTCTGAAGATTTTAAAGCTACCAAGTCATACGTTGTGATTAGGGTAAATATTCTAAGTCCGCATTGCTCCTCGCGTTCATTTTATCCTAAAATAAAAGTTTCCACTTTGTCTGAAGATTTTAAAGCTACCAAGTCATACGTTGTGATTAGGGTAAATATTCTAAGTCCGCATTGCTCCTCGCGTTCATTTTATCCTAAAATAAAAGTTTCCACTTTGTCTGAAGATTTTAAAGCTACCAAGTCATACGTTGTGATTAGGGTAAATATTCTAAGTCCGCATTGCTCCTCGCGTTCATTTTATCCTAAAATAAAAGTTTCCACTTTGTCTGAAGATTTTAAAGCTACCAAGTCATACGTTGTGATTAGGGTAAATATTCTAAGTCCGCATTGCTCCTCGCGTTCATTTTATCCTAAAATAAAAGTTTCCACTTTGTCTGAAGATTTTAAAGCTACCAAGTCATACGTTGTGATTAGGGTAAATATTCTAAGTCCGCATTGCTCCTCGCGTTCATTTTATCCTAAAATAAAAGTTTCCACTTTGTCTGAAGATTTTAAAGCTACCAAGTCATACGTTGTGATTAGGGTAAATATTCTAAGTCCGCATTGCTCCTCGCGTTCATTTTATCCTAAAATAAAAGTTTCCACTTTGTCTGAAGATTTTAAAGCTACCAAGTCATACGTTGTGATTAGGGTAAATATTCTAAGTCCGCATTGCTCCTCGCGTTCATTTTATCCTAAAATAAAAGTTTCCACTTTGTCTGAAGATTTTAAAGCTACCAAGTCATACGTTGTGATTAGGGTAAATATTCTAAGTCCGCATTGCTCCTCGCGTTCATTTTATCCTAAAATAAAAGTTTCCACTTTGTCTGAAGATTTTAAAGCTACCAAGTCATACGTTGTGATTAGGGTAAATATTCTAAGTCCGCATTGCTCCTCGCGTTCATTTTATCCTAAAATAAAAGTTTCCACTTTGTCTGAAGATTTTAAAGCTACCAAGTCATACGTTGTGATTAGGGTAAATATTCTAAGTCCGCATTGCTCCTCGCGTTCATTTTATCCTAAAATAAAAGTTTCCACTTTGTCTGAAGATTTTAAAGCTACCAAGTCATACGTTGTGATTAGGGTAAATATTCTAAGTCCGCATTGCTCCTCGCGTTCATTTTATCCTAAAATAAAAGTTTCCACTTTGTCTGAAGATTTTAAAGCTACCAAGTCATACGTTGTGATTAGGGTAAATATTCTAAGTCCGCATTGCTCCTCGCGTTCATTTTATCCTAAAATAAAAGTTTCCACTTTGTCTGAAGATTTTAAAGCTACCAAGTCATACGTTGTGATTAGGGTAAATATTCTAAGTCCGCATTGCTCCTCGCGTTCATTTTATCCTAAAATAAAAGTTTCCACTTTGTCTGAAGATTTTAAAGCTACCAAGTCATACGTTGTGATTAGGGTAAATATTCTAAGTCCGCATTGCTCCTCGCGTTCATTTTATCCTAAAATAAAAGTTTCCACTTTGTCTGAAGATTTTAAAGCTACCAAGTCATACGTTGTGATTAGGGTAAATATTCTAAGTCCGCATTGCTCCTCGCGTTCATTTTATCCTAAAATAAAAGTTTCCACTTTGTCTGAAGATTTTAAAGCTACCAAGTCATACGTTGTGATTAGGGTAAATATTCTAAGTCCGCATTGCTCCTCGCGTTCATTTTATCCTAAAATAAAAGTTTCCACTTTGTCTGAAGATTTTAAAGCTACCAAGTCATACGTTGTGATTAGGGTAAATATTCTAAGTCCGCATTGCTCCTCGCGTTCATTTTATCCTAAAATAAAAGTTTCCACTTTGTCTGAAGATTTTAAAGCTACCAAGTCATACGTTGTGATTAGGGTAAATATTCTAAGTCCGCATTGCTCCTCGCGTTCATTTTATCCTAAAATAAAAGTTTCCACTTTGTCTGAAGATTTTAAAGCTACCAAGTCATACGTTGTGATTAGGGTAAATATTCTAAGTCCGCATTGCTCCTCGCGTTCATTTTATCCTAAAATAAAAGTTTCCACTTTGTCTGAAGATTTTAAAGCTACCAAGTCATACGTTGTGATTAGGGTAAATATTCTAAGTCCGCATTGCTCCTCGCGTTCATTTTATCCTAAAATAAAAGTTTCCACTTTGTCTGAAGATTTTAAAGCTACCAAGTCATACGTTGTGATTAGGGTAAATATTCTAAGTCCGCATTGCTCCTCGCGTTCATTTTATCCTAAAATAAAAGTTTCCACTTTGTCTGAAGATTTTAAAGCTACCAAGTCATACGTTGTGATTAGGGTAAATATTCTAAGTCCGCATTGCTCCTCGCGTTCATTTTATCCTAAAATAAAAGTTTCCACTTTGTCTGAAGATTTTAAAGCTACCAAGTCATACGTTGTGATTAGGGTAAATATTCTAAGTCCGCATTGCTCCTCGCGTTCATTTTATCCTAAAATAAAAGTTTCCACTTTGTCTGAAGATTTTAAAGCTACCAAGTCATACGTTGTGATTAGGGTAAATATTCTAAGTCCGCATTGCTCCTCGCGTTCATTTTATCCTAAAATAAAAGTTTCCACTTTGTCTGAAGATTTTAAAGCTACCAAGTCATACGTTGTGATTAGGGTAAATATTCTAAGTCCGCATTGCTCCTCGCGTTCATTTTATCCTAAAATAAAAGTTTCCACTTTGTCTGAAGATTTTAAAGCTACCAAGTCATACGTTGTGATTAGGGTAAATATTCTAAGTCCGCATTGCTCCTCGCGTTCATTTTATCCTAAAATAAAAGTTTCCACTTTGTCTGAAGATTTTAAAGCTACCAAGTCATACGTTGTGATTAGGGTAAATATTCTAAGTCCGCATTGCTCCTCGCGTTCATTTTATCCTAAAATAAAAGTTTCCACTTTGTCTGAAGATTTTAAAGCTACCAAGTCATACGTTGTGATTAGGGTAAATATTCTAAGTCCGCATTGCTCCTCGCGTTCATTTTATCCTAAAATAAAAGTTTCCACTTTGTCTGAAGATTTTAAAGCTACCAAGTCATACGTTGTGATTAGGGTAAATATTCTAAGTCCGCATTGCTCCTCGCGTTCATTTTATCCTAAAATAAAAGTTTCCACTTTGTCTGAAGATTTTAAAGCTACCAAGTCATACGTTGTGATTAGGGTAAATATTCTAAGTCCGCATTGCTCCTCGCGTTCATTTTATCCTAAAATAAAAGTTTCCACTTTGTCTGAAGATTTTAAAGCTACCAAGTCATACGTTGTGATTAGGGTAAATATTCTAAGTCCGCATTGCTCCTCGCGTTCATTTTATCCTAAAATAAAAGTTTCCACTTTGTCTGAAGATTTTAAAGCTACCAAGTCATACGTTGTGATTAGGGTAAATATTCTAAGTCCGCATTGCTCCTCGCGTTCATTTTATCCTAAAATAAAAGTTTCCACTTTGTCTGAAGATTTTAAAGCTACCAAGTCATACGTTGTGATTAGGGTAAATATTCTAAGTCCGCATTGCTCCTCGCGTTCATTTTATCCTAAAATAAAAGTTTCCACTTTGTCTGAAGATTTTAAAGCTACCAAGTCATACGTTGTGATTAGGGTAAATATTCTAAGTCCGCATTGCTCCTCGCGTTCATTTTATCCTAAAATAAAAGTTTCCACTTTGTCTGAAGATTTTAAAGCTACCAAGTCATACGTTGTGATTAGGGTAAATATTCTAAGTCCGCATTGCTCCTCGCGTTCATTTTATCCTAAAATAAAAGTTTCCACTTTGTCTGAAGATTTTAAAGCTACCAAGTCATACGTTGTGATTAGGGTAAATATTCTAAGTCCGCATTGCTCCTCGCGTTCATTTTATCCTAAAATAAAAGTTTCCACTTTGTCTGAAGATTTTAAAGCTACCAAGTCATACGTTGTGATTAGGGTAAATATTCTAAGTCCGCATTGCTCCTCGCGTTCATTTTATCCTAAAATAAAAGTTTCCACTTTGTCTGAAGATTTTAAAGCTACCAAGTCATACGTTGTGATTAGGGTAAATATTCTAAGTCCGCATTGCTCCTCGCGTTCATTTTATCCTAAAATAAAAGTTTCCACTTTGTCTGAAGATTTTAAAGCTACCAAGTCATACGTTGTGATTAGGGTAAATATTCTAAGTCCGCATTGCTCCTCGCGTTCATTTTATCCTAAAATAAAAGTTTCCACTTTGTCTGAAGATTTTAAAGCTACCAAGTCATACGTTGTGATTAGGGTAAATATTCTAAGTCCGCATTGCTCCTCGCGTTCATTTTATCCTAAAATAAAAGTTTCCACTTTGTCTGAAGATTTTAAAGCTACCAAGTCATACGTTGTGATTAGGGTAAATATTCTAAGTCCGCATTGCTCCTCGCGTTCATTTTATCCTAAAATAAAAGTTTCCACTTTGTCTGAAGATTTTAAAGCTACCAAGTCATACGTTGTGATTAGGGTAAATATTCTAAGTCCGCATTGCTCCTCGCGTTCATTTTATCCTAAAATAAAAGTTTCCACTTTGTCTGAAGATTTTAAAGCTACCAAGTCATACGTTGTGATTAGGGTAAATATTCTAAGTCCGCATTGCTCCTCGCGTTCATTTTATCCTAAAATAAAAGTTTCCACTTTGTCTGAAGATTTTAAAGCTACCAAGTCATACGTTGTGATTAGGGTAAATATTCTAAGTCCGCATTGCTCCTCGCGTTCATTTTATCCTAAAATAAAAGTTTCCACTTTGTCTGAAGATTTTAAAGCTACCAAGTCATACGTTGTGATTAGGGTAAATATTCTAAGTCCGCATTGCTCCTCGCGTTCATTTTATCCTAAAATAAAAGTTTCCACTTTGTCTGAAGATTTTAAAGCTACCAAGTCATACGTTGTGATTAGGGTAAATATTCTAAGTCCGCATTGCTCCTCGCGTTCATTTTATCCTAAAATAAAAGTTTCCACTTTGTCTGAAGATTTTAAAGCTACCAAGTCATACGTTGTGATTAGGGTAAATATTCTAAGTCCGCATTGCTCCTCGCGTTCATTTTATCCTAAAATAAAAGTTTCCACTTTGTCTGAAGATTTTAAAGCTACCAAGTCATACGTTGTGATTAGGGTAAATATTCTAAGTCCGCATTGCTCCTCGCGTTCATTTTATCCTAAAATAAAAGTTTCCACTTTGTCTGAAGATTTTAAAGCTACCAAGTCATACGTTGTGATTAGGGTAAATATTCTAAGTCCGCATTGCTCCTCGCGTTCATTTTATCCTAAAATAAAAGTTTCCACTTTGTCTGAAGATTTTAAAGCTACCAAGTCATACGTTGTGATTAGGGTAAATATTCTAAGTCCGCATTGCTCCTCGCGTTCATTTTATCCTAAAATAAAAGTTTCCACTTTGTCTGAAGATTTTAAAGCTACCAAGTCATACGTTGTGATTAGGGTAAATATTCTAAGTCCGCATTGCTCCTCGCGTTCATTTTATCCTAAAATAAAAGTTTCCACTTTGTCTGAAGATTTTAAAGCTACCAAGTCATACGTTGTGATTAGGGTAAATATTCTAAGTCCGCATTGCTCCTCGCGTTCATTTTATCCTAAAATAAAAGTTTCCACTTTGTCTGAAGATTTTAAAGCTACCAAGTCATACGTTGTGATTAGGGTAAATATTCTAAGTCCGCATTGCTCCTCGCGTTCATTTTATCCTAAAATAAAAGTTTCCACTTTGTCTGAAGATTTTAAAGCTACCAAGTCATACGTTGTGATTAGGGTAAATATTCTAAGTCCGCATTGCTCCTCGCGTTCATTTTATCCTAAAATAAAAGTTTCCACTTTGTCTGAAGATTTTAAAGCTACCAAGTCATACGTTGTGATTAGGGTAAATATTCTAAGTCCGCATTGCTCCTCGCGTTCATTTTATCCTAAAATAAAAGTTTCCACTTTGTCTGAAGATTTTAAAGCTACCAAGTCATACGTTGTGATTAGGGTAAATATTCTAAGTCCGCATTGCTCCTCGCGTTCATTTTATCCTAAAATAAAAGTTTCCACTTTGTCTGAAGATTTTAAAGCTACCAAGTCATACGTTGTGATTAGGGTAAATATTCTAAGTCCGCATTGCTCCTCGCGTTCATTTTATCCTAAAATAAAAGTTTCCACTTTGTCTGAAGATTTTAAAGCTACCAAGTCATACGTTGTGATTAGGGTAAATATTCTAAGTCCGCATTGCTCCTCGCGTTCATTTTATCCTAAAATAAAAGTTTCCACTTTGTCTGAAGATTTTAAAGCTACCAAGTCATACGTTGTGATTAGGGTAAATATTCTAAGTCCGCATTGCTCCTCGCGTTCATTTTATCCTAAAATAAAAGTTTCCACTTTGTCTGAAGATTTTAAAGCTACCAAGTCATACGTTGTGATTAGGGTAAATATTCTAAGTCCGCATTGCTCCTCGCGTTCATTTTATCCTAAAATAAAAGTTTCCACTTTGTCTGAAGATTTTAAAGCTACCAAGTCATACGTTGTGATTAGGGTAAATATTCTAAGTCCGCATTGCTCCTCGCGTTCATTTTATCCTAAAATAAAAGTTTCCACTTTGTCTGAAGATTTTAAAGCTACCAAGTCATACGTTGTGATTAGGGTAAATATTCTAAGTCCGCATTGCTCCTCGCGTTCATTTTATCCTAAAATAAAAGTTTCCACTTTGTCTGAAGATTTTAAAGCTACCAAGTCATACGTTGTGATTAGGGTAAATATTCTAAGTCCGCATTGCTCCTCGCGTTCATTTTATCCTAAAATAAAAGTTTCCACTTTGTCTGAAGATTTTAAAGCTACCAAGTCATACGTTGTGATTAGGGTAAATATTCTAAGTCCGCATTGCTCCTCGCGTTCATTTTATCCTAAAATAAAAGTTTCCACTTTGTCTGAAGATTTTAAAGCTACCAAGTCATACGTTGTGATTAGGGTAAATATTCTAAGTCCGCATTGCTCCTCGCGTTCATTTTATCCTAAAATAAAAGTTTCCACTTTGTCTGAAGATTTTAAAGCTACCAAGTCATACGTTGTGATTAGGGTAAATATTCTAAGTCCGCATTGCTCCTCGCGTTCATTTTATCCTAAAATAAAAGTTTCCACTTTGTCTGAAGATTTTAAAGCTACCAAGTCATACGTTGTGATTAGGGTAAATATTCTAAGTCCGCATTGCTCCTCGCGTTCATTTTATCCTAAAATAAAAGTTTCCACTTTGTCTGAAGATTTTAAAGCTACCAAGTCATACGTTGTGATTAGGGTAAATATTCTAAGTCCGCATTGCTCCTCGCGTTCATTTTATCCTAAAATAAAAGTTTCCACTTTGTCTGAAGATTTTAAAGCTACCAAGTCATACGTTGTGATTAGGGTAAATATTCTAAGTCCGCATTGCTCCTCGCGTTCATTTTATCCTAAAATAAAAGTTTCCACTTTGTCTGAAGATTTTAAAGCTACCAAGTCATACGTTGTGATTAGGGTAAATATTCTAAGTCCGCATTGCTCCTCGCGTTCATTTTATCCTAAAATAAAAGTTTCCACTTTGTCTGAAGATTTTAAAGCTACCAAGTCATACGTTGTGATTAGGGTAAATATTCTAAGTCCGCATTGCTCCTCGCGTTCATTTTATCCTAAAATAAAAGTTTCCACTTTGTCTGAAGATTTTAAAGCTACCAAGTCATACGTTGTGATTAGGGTAAATATTCTAAGTCCGCATTGCTCCTCGCGTTCATTTTATCCTAAAATAAAAGTTTCCACTTTGTCTGAAGATTTTAAAGCTACCAAGTCATACGTTGTGATTAGGGTAAATATTCTAAGTCCGCATTGCTCCTCGCGTTCATTTTATCCTAAAATAAAAGTTTCCACTTTGTCTGAAGATTTTAAAGCTACCAAGTCATACGTTGTGATTAGGGTAAATATTCTAAGTCCGCATTGCTCCTCGCGTTCATTTTATCCTAAAATAAAAGTTTCCACTTTGTCTGAAGATTTTAAAGCTACCAAGTCATACGTTGTGATTAGGGTAAATATTCTAAGTCCGCATTGCTCCTCGCGTTCATTTTATCCTAAAATAAAAGTTTCCACTTTGTCTGAAGATTTTAAAGCTACCAAGTCATACGTTGTGATTAGGGTAAATATTCTAAGTCCGCATTGCTCCTCGCGTTCATTTTATCCTAAAATAAAAGTTTCCACTTTGTCTGAAGATTTTAAAGCTACCAAGTCATACGTTGTGATTAGGGTAAATATTCTAAGTCCGCATTGCTCCTCGCGTTCATTTTATCCTAAAATAAAAGTTTCCACTTTGTCTGAAGATTTTAAAGCTACCAAGTCATACGTTGTGATTAGGGTAAATATTCTAAGTCCGCATTGCTCCTCGCGTTCATTTTATCCTAAAATAAAAGTTTCCACTTTGTCTGAAGATTTTAAAGCTACCAAGTCATACGTTGTGATTAGGGTAAATATTCTAAGTCCGCATTGCTCCTCGCGTTCATTTTATCCTAAAATAAAAGTTTCCACTTTGTCTGAAGATTTTAAAGCTACCAAGTCATACGTTGTGATTAGGGTAAATATTCTAAGTCCGCATTGCTCCTCGCGTTCATTTTATCCTAAAATAAAAGTTTCCACTTTGTCTGAAGATTTTAAAGCTACCAAGTCATACGTTGTGATTAGGGTAAATATTCTAAGTCCGCATTGCTCCTCGCGTTCATTTTATCCTAAAATAAAAGTTTCCACTTTGTCTGAAGATTTTAAAGCTACCAAGTCATACGTTGTGATTAGGGTAAATATTCTAAGTCCGCATTGCTCCTCGCGTTCATTTTATCCTAAAATAAAAGTTTCCACTTTGTCTGAAGATTTTAAAGCTACCAAGTCATACGTTGTGATTAGGGTAAATATTCTAAGTCCGCATTGCTCCTCGCGTTCATTTTATCCTAAAATAAAAGTTTCCACTTTGTCTGAAGATTTTAAAGCTACCAAGTCATACGTTGTGATTAGGGTAAATATTCTAAGTCCGCATTGCTCCTCGCGTTCATTTTATCCTAAAATAAAAGTTTCCACTTTGTCTGAAGATTTTAAAGCTACCAAGTCATACGTTGTGATTAGGGTAAATATTCTAAGTCCGCATTGCTCCTCGCGTTCATTTTATCCTAAAATAAAAGTTTCCACTTTGTCTGAAGATTTTAAAGCTACCAAGTCATACGTTGTGATTAGGGTAAATATTCTAAGTCCGCATTGCTCCTCGCGTTCATTTTATCCTAAAATAAAAGTTTCCACTTTGTCTGAAGATTTTAAAGCTACCAAGTCATACGTTGTGATTAGGGTAAATATTCTAAGTCCGCATTGCTCCTCGCGTTCATTTTATCCTAAAATAAAAGTTTCCACTTTGTCTGAAGATTTTAAAGCTACCAAGTCATACGTTGTGATTAGGGTAAATATTCTAAGTCCGCATTGCTCCTCGCGTTCATTTTATCCTAAAATAAAAGTTTCCACTTTGTCTGAAGATTTTAAAGCTACCAAGTCATACGTTGTGATTAGGGTAAATATTCTAAGTCCGCATTGCTCCTCGCGTTCATTTTATCCTAAAATAAAAGTTTCCACTTTGTCTGAAGATTTTAAAGCTACCAAGTCATACGTTGTGATTAGGGTAAATATTCTAAGTCCGCATTGCTCCTCGCGTTCATTTTATCCTAAAATAAAAGTTTCCACTTTGTCTGAAGATTTTAAAGCTACCAAGTCATACGTTGTGATTAGGGTAAATATTCTAAGTCCGCATTGCTCCTCGCGTTCATTTTATCCTAAAATAAAAGTTTCCACTTTGTCTGAAGATTTTAAAGCTACCAAGTCATACGTTGTGATTAGGGTAAATATTCTAAGTCCGCATTGCTCCTCGCGTTCATTTTATCCTAAAATAAAAGTTTCCACTTTGTCTGAAGATTTTAAAGCTACCAAGTCATACGTTGTGATTAGGGTAAATATTCTAAGTCCGCATTGCTCCTCGCGTTCATTTTATCCTAAAATAAAAGTTTCCACTTTGTCTGAAGATTTTAAAGCTACCAAGTCATACGTTGTGATTAGGGTAAATATTCTAAGTCCGCATTGCTCCTCGCGTTCATTTTATCCTAAAATAAAAGTTTCCACTTTGTCTGAAGATTTTAAAGCTACCAAGTCATACGTTGTGATTAGGGTAAATATTCTAAGTCCGCATTGCTCCTCGCGTTCATTTTATCCTAAAATAAAAGTTTCCACTTTGTCTGAAGATTTTAAAGCTACCAAGTCATACGTTGTGATTAGGGTAAATATTCTAAGTCCGCATTGCTCCTCGCGTTCATTTTATCCTAAAATAAAAGTTTCCACTTTGTCTGAAGATTTTAAAGCTACCAAGTCATACGTTGTGATTAGGGTAAATATTCTAAGTCCGCATTGCTCCTCGCGTTCATTTTATCCTAAAATAAAAGTTTCCACTTTGTCTGAAGATTTTAAAGCTACCAAGTCATACGTTGTGATTAGGGTAAATATTCTAAGTCCGCATTGCTCCTCGCGTTCATTTTATCCTAAAATAAAAGTTTCCACTTTGTCTGAAGATTTTAAAGCTACCAAGTCATACGTTGTGATTAGGGTAAATATTCTAAGTCCGCATTGCTCCTCGCGTTCATTTTATCCTAAAATAAAAGTTTCCACTTTGTCTGAAGATTTTAAAGCTACCAAGTCATACGTTGTGATTAGGGTAAATATTCTAAGTCCGCATTGCTCCTCGCGTTCATTTTATCCTAAAATAAAAGTTTCCACTTTGTCTGAAGATTTTAAAGCTACCAAGTCATACGTTGTGATTAGGGTAAATATTCTAAGTCCGCATTGCTCCTCGCGTTCATTTTATCCTAAAATAAAAGTTTCCACTTTGTCTGAAGATTTTAAAGCTACCAAGTCATACGTTGTGATTAGGGTAAATATTCTAAGTCCGCATTGCTCCTCGCGTTCATTTTATCCTAAAATAAAAGTTTCCACTTTGTCTGAAGATTTTAAAGCTACCAAGTCATACGTTGTGATTAGGGTAAATATTCTAAGTCCGCATTGCTCCTCGCGTTCATTTTATCCTAAAATAAAAGTTTCCACTTTGTCTGAAGATTTTAAAGCTACCAAGTCATACGTTGTGATTAGGGTAAATATTCTAAGTCCGCATTGCTCCTCGCGTTCATTTTATCCTAAAATAAAAGTTTCCACTTTGTCTGAAGATTTTAAAGCTACCAAGTCATACGTTGTGATTAGGGTAAATATTCTAAGTCCGCATTGCTCCTCGCGTTCATTTTATCCTAAAATAAAAGTTTCCACTTTGTCTGAAGATTTTAAAGCTACCAAGTCATACGTTGTGATTAGGGTAAATATTCTAAGTCCGCATTGCTCCTCGCGTTCATTTTATCCTAAAATAAAAGTTTCCACTTTGTCTGAAGATTTTAAAGCTACCAAGTCATACGTTGTGATTAGGGTAAATATTCTAAGTCCGCATTGCTCCTCGCGTTCATTTTATCCTAAAATAAAAGTTTCCACTTTGTCTGAAGATTTTAAAGCTACCAAGTCATACGTTGTGATTAGGGTAAATATTCTAAGTCCGCATTGCTCCTCGCGTTCATTTTATCCTAAAATAAAAGTTTCCACTTTGTCTGAAGATTTTAAAGCTACCAAGTCATACGTTGTGATTAGGGTAAATATTCTAAGTCCGCATTGCTCCTCGCGTTCATTTTATCCTAAAATAAAAGTTTCCACTTTGTCTGAAGATTTTAAAGCTACCAAGTCATACGTTGTGATTAGGGTAAATATTCTAAGTCCGCATTGCTCCTCGCGTTC
The DNA here is from genome assembly GCA_036250285.1 of Pyrocoelia pectoralis. Classification (NCBI taxonomy): domain Eukaryota; kingdom Metazoa; phylum Arthropoda; class Insecta; order Coleoptera; family Lampyridae; genus Pyrocoelia; species Pyrocoelia pectoralis. The sequence continues at coordinate 11,962 of JAVRBK010000045.1, read as the reverse complement.
ATTTTATCCTAAAATAAAAGTTTCCACTTTGTCTGAAGATTTTAAAGCTACCAAGTCATACGTTGTGATTAGGGTAAATATTCTAAGTCCGCATTGCTCCTCGCGTTCATTTTATCCTAAAATAAAAGTTTCCACTTTGTCTGAAGATTTTAAAGCTACCAAGTCATACGTTGTGATTAGGGTAAATATTCTAAGTCCGCATTGCTCCTCGCGTTCATTTTATCCTAAAATAAAAGTTTCCACTTTGTCTGAAGATTTTAAAGCTACCAAGTCATACGTTGTGATTAGGGTAAATATTCTAAGTCCGCATTGCTCCTCGCGTTCATTTTATCCTAAAATAAAAGTTTCCACTTTGTCTGAAGATTTTAAAGCTACCAAGTCATACGTTGTGATTAGGGTAAATATTCTAAGTCCGCATTGCTCCTCGCGTTCATTTTATCCTAAAATAAAAGTTTCCACTTTGTCTGAAGATTTTAAAGCTACCAAGTCATACGTTGTGATTAGGGTAAATATTCTAAGTCCGCATTGCTCCTCGCGTTCATTTTATCCTAAAATAAAAGTTTCCACTTTGTCTGAAGATTTTAAAGCTACCAAGTCATACGTTGTGATTAGGGTAAATATTCTAAGTCCGCATTGCTCCTCGCGTTCATTTTATCCTAAAATAAAAGTTTCCACTTTGTCTGAAGATTTTAAAGCTACCAAGTCATACGTTGTGATTAGGGTAAATATTCTAAGTCCGCATTGCTCCTCGCGTTCATTTTATCCTAAAATAAAAGTTTCCACTTTGTCTGAAGATTTTAAAGCTACCAAGTCATACGTTGTGATTAGGGTAAATATTCTAAGTCCGCATTGCTCCTCGCGTTCATTTTATCCTAAAATAAAAGTTTCCACTTTGTCTGAAGATTTTAAAGCTACCAAGTCATACGTTGTGATTAGGGTAAATATTCTAAGTCCGCATTGCTCCTCGCGTTCATTTTATCCTAAAATAAAAGTTTCCACTTTGTCTGAAGATTTTAAAGCTACCAAGTCATACGTTGTGATTAGGGTAAATATTCTAAGTCCGCATTGCTCCTCGCGTTCATTTTATCCTAAAATAAAAGTTTCCACTTTGTCTGAAGATTTTAAAGCTACCAAGTCATACGTTGTGATTAGGGTAAATATTCTAAGTCCGCATTGCTCCTCGCGTTCATTTTATCCTAAAATAAAAGTTTCCACTTTGTCTGAAGATTTTAAAGCTACCAAGTCATACGTTGTGATTAGGGTAAATATTCTAAGTCCGCATTGCTCCTCGCGTTCATTTTATCCTAAAATAAAAGTTTCCACTTTGTCTGAAGATTTTAAAGCTACCAAGTCATACGTTGTGATTAGGGTAAATATTCTAAGTCCGCATTGCTCCTCGCGTTCATTTTATCCTAAAATAAAAGTTTCCACTTTGTCTGAAGATTTTAAAGCTACCAAGTCATACGTTGTGATTAGGGTAAATATTCTAAGTCCGCATTGCTCCTCGCGTTCATTTTATCCTAAAATAAAAGTTTCCACTTTGTCTGAAGATTTTAAAGCTACCAAGTCATACGTTGTGATTAGGGTAAATATTCTAAGTCCGCATTGCTCCTCGCGTTCATTTTATCCTAAAATAAAAGTTTCCACTTTGTCTGAAGATTTTAAAGCTACCAAGTCATACGTTGTGATTAGGGTAAATATTCTAAGTCCGCATTGCTCCTCGCGTTCATTTTATCCTAAAATAAAAGTTTCCACTTTGTCTGAAGATTTTAAAGCTACCAAGTCATACGTTGTGATTAGGGTAAATATTCTAAGTCCGCATTGCTCCTCGCGTTCATTTTATCCTAAAATAAAAGTTTCCACTTTGTCTGAAGATTTTAAAGCTACCAAGTCATACGTTGTGATTAGGGTAAATATTCTAAGTCCGCATTGCTCCTCGCGTTCATTTTATCCTAAAATAAAAGTTTCCACTTTGTCTGAAGATTTTAAAGCTACCAAGTCATACGTTGTGATTAGGGTAAATATTCTAAGTCCGCATTGCTCCTCGCGTTCATTTTATCCTAAAATAAAAGTTTCCACTTTGTCTGAAGATTTTAAAGCTACCAAGTCATACGTTGTGATTAGGGTAAATATTCTAAGTCCGCATTGCTCCTCGCGTTCATTTTATCCTAAAATAAAAGTTTCCACTTTGTCTGAAGATTTTAAAGCTACCAAGTCATACGTTGTGATTAGGGTAAATATTCTAAGTCCGCATTGCTCCTCGCGTTCATTTTATCCTAAAATAAAAGTTTCCACTTTGTCTGAAGATTTTAAAGCTACCAAGTCATACGTTGTGATTAGGGTAAATATTCTAAGTCCGCATTGCTCCTCGCGTTCATTTTATCCTAAAATAAAAGTTTCCACTTTGTCTGAAGATTTTAAAGCTACCAAGTCATACGTTGTGATTAGGGTAAATATTCTAAGTCCGCATTGCTCCTCGCGTTCATTTTATCCTAAAATAAAAGTTTCCACTTTGTCTGAAGATTTTAAAGCTACCAAGTCATACGTTGTGATTAGGGTAAATATTCTAAGTCCGCATTGCTCCTCGCGTTCATTTTATCCTAAAATAAAAGTTTCCACTTTGTCTGAAGATTTTAAAGCTACCAAGTCATACGTTGTGATTAGGGTAAATATTCTAAGTCCGCATTGCTCCTCGCGTTCATTTTATCCTAAAATAAAAGTTTCCACTTTGTCTGAAGATTTTAAAGCTACCAAGTCATACGTTGTGATTAGGGTAAATATTCTAAGTCCGCATTGCTCCTCGCGTTCATTTTATCCTAAAATAAAAGTTTCCACTTTGTCTGAAGATTTTAAAGCTACCAAGTCATACGTTGTGATTAGGGTAAATATTCTAAGTCCGCATTGCTCCTCGCGTTCATTTTATCCTAAAATAAAAGTTTCCACTTTGTCTGAAGATTTTAAAGCTACCAAGTCATACGTTGTGATTAGGGTAAATATTCTAAGTCCGCATTGCTCCTCGCGTTCATTTTATCCTAAAATAAAAGTTTCCACTTTGTCTGAAGATTTTAAAGCTACCAAGTCATACGTTGTGATTAGGGTAAATATTCTAAGTCCGCATTGCTCCTCGCGTTCATTTTATCCTAAAATAAAAGTTTCCACTTTGTCTGAAGATTTTAAAGCTACCAAGTCATACGTTGTGATTAGGGTAAATATTCTAAGTCCGCATTGCTCCTCGCGTTCATTTTATCCTAAAATAAAAGTTTCCACTTTGTCTGAAGATTTTAAAGCTACCAAGTCATACGTTGTGATTAGGGTAAATATTCTAAGTCCGCATTGCTCCTCGCGTTCATTTTATCCTAAAATAAAAGTTTCCACTTTGTCTGAAGATTTTAAAGCTACCAAGTCATACGTTGTGATTAGGGTAAATATTCTAAGTCCGCATTGCTCCTCGCGTTCATTTTATCCTAAAATAAAAGTTTCCACTTTGTCTGAAGATTTTAAAGCTACCAAGTCATACGTTGTGATTAGGGTAAATATTCTAAGTCCGCATTGCTCCTCGCGTTCATTTTATCCTAAAATAAAAGTTTCCACTTTGTCTGAAGATTTTAAAGCTACCAAGTCATACGTTGTGATTAGGGTAAATATTCTAAGTCCGCATTGCTCCTCGCGTTCATTTTATCCTAAAATAAAAGTTTCCACTTTGTCTGAAGATTTTAAAGCTACCAAGTCATACGTTGTGATTAGGGTAAATATTCTAAGTCCGCATTGCTCCTCGCGTTCATTTTATCCTAAAATAAAAGTTTCCACTTTGTCTGAAGATTTTAAAGCTACCAAGTCATACGTTGTGATTAGGGTAAATATTCTAAGTCCGCATTGCTCCTCGCGTTCATTTTATCCTAAAATAAAAGTTTCCACTTTGTCTGAAGATTTTAAAGCTACCAAGTCATACGTTGTGATTAGGGTAAATATTCTAAGTCCGCATTGCTCCTCGCGTTCATTTTATCCTAAAATAAAAGTTTCCACTTTGTCTGAAGATTTTAAAGCTACCAAGTCATACGTTGTGATTAGGGTAAATATTCTAAGTCCGCATTGCTCCTCGCGTTCATTTTATCCTAAAATAAAAGTTTCCACTTTGTCTGAAGATTTTAAAGCTACCAAGTCATACGTTGTGATTAGGGTAAATATTCTAAGTCCGCATTGCTCCTCGCGTTCATTTTATCCTAAAATAAAAGTTTCCACTTTGTCTGAAGATTTTAAAGCTACCAAGTCATACGTTGTGATTAGGGTAAATATTCTAAGTCCGCATTGCTCCTCGCGTTCATTTTATCCTAAAATAAAAGTTTCCACTTTGTCTGAAGATTTTAAAGCTACCAAGTCATACGTTGTGATTAGGGTAAATATTCTAAGTCCGCATTGCTCCTCGCGTTCATTTTATCCTAAAATAAAAGTTTCCACTTTGTCTGAAGATTTTAAAGCTACCAAGTCATACGTTGTGATTAGGGTAAATATTCTAAGTCCGCATTGCTCCTCGCGTTCATTTTATCCTAAAATAAAAGTTTCCACTTTGTCTGAAGATTTTAAAGCTACCAAGTCATACGTTGTGATTAGGGTAAATATTCTAAGTCCGCATTGCTCCTCGCGTTCATTTTATCCTAAAATAAAAGTTTCCACTTTGTCTGAAGATTTTAAAGCTACCAAGTCATACGTTGTGATTAGGGTAAATATTCTAAGTCCGCATTGCTCCTCGCGTTCATTTTATCCTAAAATAAAAGTTTCCACTTTGTCTGAAGATTTTAAAGCTACCAAGTCATACGTTGTGATTAGGGTAAATATTCTAAGTCCGCATTGCTCCTCGCGTTCATTTTATCCTAAAATAAAAGTTTCCACTTTGTCTGAAGATTTTAAAGCTACCAAGTCATACGTTGTGATTAGGGTAAATATTCTAAGTCCGCATTGCTCCTCGCGTTCATTTTATCCTAAAATAAAAGTTTCCACTTTGTCTGAAGATTTTAAAGCTACCAAGTCATACGTTGTGATTAGGGTAAATATTCTAAGTCCGCATTGCTCCTCGCGTTCATTTTATCCTAAAATAAAAGTTTCCACTTTGTCTGAAGATTTTAAAGCTACCAAGTCATACGTTGTGATTAGGGTAAATATTCTAAGTCCGCATTGCTCCTCGCGTTCATTTTATCCTAAAATAAAAGTTTCCACTTTGTCTGAAGATTTTAAAGCTACCAAGTCATACGTTGTGATTAGGGTAAATATTCTAAGTCCGCATTGCTCCTCGCGTTCATTTTATCCTAAAATAAAAGTTTCCACTTTGTCTGAAGATTTTAAAGCTACCAAGTCATACGTTGTGATTAGGGTAAATATTCTAAGTCCGCATTGCTCCTCGCGTTCATTTTATCCTAAAATAAAAGTTTCCACTTTGTCTGAAGATTTTAAAGCTACCAAGTCATACGTTGTGATTAGGGTAAATATTCTAAGTCCGCATTGCTCCTCGCGTTCATTTTATCCTAAAATAAAAGTTTCCACTTTGTCTGAAGATTTTAAAGCTACCAAGTCATACGTTGTGATTAGGGTAAATATTCTAAGTCCGCATTGCTCCTCGCGTTCATTTTATCCTAAAATAAAAGTTTCCACTTTGTCTGAAGATTTTAAAGCTACCAAGTCATACGTTGTGATTAGGGTAAATATTCTAAGTCCGCATTGCTCCTCGCGTTCATTTTATCCTAAAATAAAAGTTTCCACTTTGTCTGAAGATTTTAAAGCTACCAAGTCATACGTTGTGATTAGGGTAAATATTCTAAGTCCGCATTGCTCCTCGCGTTCATTTTATCCTAAAATAAAAGTTTCCACTTTGTCTGAAGATTTTAAAGCTACCAAGTCATACGTTGTGATTAGGGTAAATATTCTAAGTCCGCATTGCTCCTCGCGTTCATTTTATCCTAAAATAAAAGTTTCCACTTTGTCTGAAGATTTTAAAGCTACCAAGTCATACGTTGTGATTAGGGTAAATATTCTAAGTCCGCATTGCTCCTCGCGTTCATTTTATCCTAAAATAAAAGTTTCCACTTTGTCTGAAGATTTTAAAGCTACCAAGTCATACGTTGTGATTAGGGTAAATATTCTAAGTCCGCATTGCTCCTCGCGTTCATTTTATCCTAAAATAAAAGTTTCCACTTTGTCTGAAGATTTTAAAGCTACCAAGTCATACGTTGTGATTAGGGTAAATATTCTAAGTCCGCATTGCTCCTCGCGTTCATTTTATCCTAAAATAAAAGTTTCCACTTTGTCTGAAGATTTTAAAGCTACCAAGTCATACGTTGTGATTAGGGTAAATATTCTAAGTCCGCATTGCTCCTCGCGTTCATTTTATCCTAAAATAAAAGTTTCCACTTTGTCTGAAGATTTTAAAGCTACCAAGTCATACGTTGTGATTAGGGTAAATATTCTAAGTCCGCATTGCTCCTCGCGTTCATTTTATCCTAAAATAAAAGTTTCCACTTTGTCTGAAGATTTTAAAGCTACCAAGTCATACGTTGTGATTAGGGTAAATATTCTAAGTCCGCATTGCTCCTCGCGTTCATTTTATCCTAAAATAAAAGTTTCCACTTTGTCTGAAGATTTTAAAGCTACCAAGTCATACGTTGTGATTAGGGTAAATATTCTAAGTCCGCATTGCTCCTCGCGTTCATTTTATCCTAAAATAAAAGTTTCCACTTTGTCTGAAGATTTTAAAGCTACCAAGTCATACGTTGTGATTAGGGTAAATATTCTAAGTCCGCATTGCTCCTCGCGTTCATTTTATCCTAAAATAAAAGTTTCCACTTTGTCTGAAGATTTTAAAGCTACCAAGTCATACGTTGTGATTAGGGTAAATATTCTAAGTCCGCATTGCTCCTCGCGTTCATTTTATCCTAAAATAAAAGTTTCCACTTTGTCTGAAGATTTTAAAGCTACCAAGTCATACGTTGTGATTAGGGTAAATATTCTAAGTCCGCATTGCTCCTCGCGTTCATTTTATCCTAAAATAAAAGTTTCCACTTTGTCTGAAGATTTTAAAGCTACCAAGTCATACGTTGTGATTAGGGTAAATATTCTAAGTCCGCATTGCTCCTCGCGTTCATTTTATCCTAAAATAAAAGTTTCCACTTTGTCTGAAGATTTTAAAGCTACCAAGTCATACGTTGTGATTAGGGTAAATATTCTAAGTCCGCATTGCTCCTCGCGTTCATTTTATCCTAAAATAAAAGTTTCCACTTTGTCTGAAGATTTTAAAGCTACCAAGTCATACGTTGTGATTAGGGTAAATATTCTAAGTCCGCATTGCTCCTCGCGTTCATTTTATCCTAAAATAAAAGTTTCCACTTTGTCTGAAGATTTTAAAGCTACCAAGTCATACGTTGTGATTAGGGTAAATATTCTAAGTCCGCATTGCTCCTCGCGTTCATTTTATCCTAAAATAAAAGTTTCCACTTTGTCTGAAGATTTTAAAGCTACCAAGTCATACGTTGTGATTAGGGTAAATATTCTAAGTCCGCATTGCTCCTCGCGTTCATTTTATCCTAAAATAAAAGTTTCCACTTTGTCTGAAGATTTTAAAGCTACCAAGTCATACGTTGTGATTAGGGTAAATATTCTAAGTCCGCATTGCTCCTCGCGTTCATTTTATCCTAAAATAAAAGTTTCCACTTTGTCTGAAGATTTTAAAGCTACCAAGTCATACGTTGTGATTAGGGTAAATATTCTAAGTCCGCATTGCTCCTCGCGTTCATTTTATCCTAAAATAAAAGTTTCCACTTTGTCTGAAGATTTTAAAGCTACCAAGTCATACGTTGTGATTAGGGTAAATATTCTAAGTCCGCATTGCTCCTCGCGTTCATTTTATCCTAAAATAAAAGTTTCCACTTTGTCTGAAGATTTTAAAGCTACCAAGTCATACGTTGTGATTAGGGTAAATATTCTAAGTCCGCATTGCTCCTCGCGTTCATTTTATCCTAAAATAAAAGTTTCCACTTTGTCTGAAGATTTTAAAGCTACCAAGTCATACGTTGTGATTAGGGTAAATATTCTAAGTCCGCATTGCTCCTCGCGTTCATTTTATCCTAAAATAAAAGTTTCCACTTTGTCTGAAGATTTTAAAGCTACCAAGTCATACGTTGTGATTAGGGTAAATATTCTAAGTCCGCATTGCTCCTCGCGTTCATTTTATCCTAAAATAAAAGTTTCCACTTTGTCTGAAGATTTTAAAGCTACCAAGTCATACGTTGTGATTAGGGTAAATATTCTAAGTCCGCATTGCTCCTCGCGTTCATTTTATCCTAAAATAAAAGTTTCCACTTTGTCTGAAGATTTTAAAGCTACCAAGTCATACGTTGTGATTAGGGTAAATATTCTAAGTCCGCATTGCTCCTCGCGTTCATTTTATCCTAAAATAAAAGTTTCCACTTTGTCTGAAGATTTTAAAGCTACCAAGTCATACGTTGTGATTAGGGTAAATATTCTAAGTCCGCATTGCTCCTCGCGTTCATTTTATCCTAAAATAAAAGTTTCCACTTTGTCTGAAGATTTTAAAGCTACCAAGTCATACGTTGTGATTAGGGTAAATATTCTAAGTCCGCATTGCTCCTCGCGTTCATTTTATCCTAAAATAAAAGTTTCCACTTTGTCTGAAGATTTTAAAGCTACCAAGTCATACGTTGTGATTAGGGTAAATATTCTAAGTCCGCATTGCTCCTCGCGTTCATTTTATCCTAAAATAAAAGTTTCCACTTTGTCTGAAGATTTTAAAGCTACCAAGTCATACGTTGTGATTAGGGTAAATATTCTAAGTCCGCATTGCTCCTCGCGTTCATTTTATCCTAAAATAAAAGTTTCCACTTTGTCTGAAGATTTTAAAGCTACCAAGTCATACGTTGTGATTAGGGTAAATATTCTAAGTCCGCATTGCTCCTCGCGTTCATTTTATCCTAAAATAAAAGTTTCCACTTTGTCTGAAGATTTTAAAGCTACCAAGTCATACGTTGTGATTAGGGTAAATATTCTAAGTCCGCATTGCTCCTCGCGTTCATTTTATCCTAAAATAAAAGTTTCCACTTTGTCTGAAGATTTTAAAGCTACCAAGTCATACGTTGTGATTAGGGTAAATATTCTAAGTCCGCATTGCTCCTCGCGTTCATTTTATCCTAAAATAAAAGTTTCCACTTTGTCTGAAGATTTTAAAGCTACCAAGTCATACGTTGTGATTAGGGTAAATATTCTAAGTCCGCATTGCTCCTCGCGTTCATTTTATCCTAAAATAAAAGTTTCCACTTTGTCTGAAGATTTTAAAGCTACCAAGTCATACGTTGTGATTAGGGTAAATATTCTAAGTCCGCATTGCTCCTCGCGTTCATTTTATCCTAAAATAAAAGTTTCCACTTTGTCTGAAGATTTTAAAGCTACCAAGTCATACGTTGTGATTAGGGTAAATATTCTAAGTCCGCATTGCTCCTCGCGTTCATTTTATCCTAAAATAAAAGTTTCCACTTTGTCTGAAGATTTTAAAGCTACCAAGTCATACGTTGTGATTAGGGTAAATATTCTAAGTCCGCATTGCTCCTCGCGTTCATTTTATCCTAAAATAAAAGTTTCCACTTTGTCTGAAGATTTTAAAGCTACCAAGTCATACGTTGTGATTAGGGTAAATATTCTAAGTCCGCATTGCTCCTCGCGTTCATTTTATCCTAAAATAAAAGTTTCCACTTTGTCTGAAGATTTTAAAGCTACCAAGTCATACGTTGTGATTAGGGTAAATATTCTAAGTCCGCATTGCTCCTCGCGTTCATTTTATCCTAAAATAAAAGTTTCCACTTTGTCTGAAGATTTTAAGCTACCAAGTCATACGTTGTGATTAGGGTAAATATTCTAAGTCCGCATTGCTCCTCGCGTTCATTTTATCCTAAAATAAAAGTTTCCACTTTGTCTGAAGATTTTAAAGCTACCAAGTCATACGTTGTGATTAGGGTAAATATTCTAAGTCCGCATTGCTCCTCGCGTTCATTTTATCCTAAAATAAAAGTTTCCACTTTGTCTGAAGATTTTAAAGCTACCAAGTCATACGTTGTGATTAGGGTAAATATTCTAAGTCCGCATTGCTCCTCGCGTTCATTTTATCCTAAAATAAAAGTTTCCACTTTGTCTGAAGATTTTAAAGCTACCAAGTCATACGTTGTGATTAGGGTAAATATTCTAAGTCCGCATTGCTCCTCGCGTTCATTTTATCCTAAAATAAAAGTTTCCACTTTGTCTGAAGATTTTAAAGCTACCAAGTCATACGTTGTGATTAGGGTAAATATTCTAAGTCCGCATTGCTCCTCGCGTTCATTTTATCCTAAAATAAAAGTTTCCACTTTGTCTGAAGATTTTAAAGCTACCAAGTCATACGTTGTGATTAGGGTAAATATTCTAAGTCCGCATTGCTCCTCGCGTTCATTTTATCCTAAAATAAAAGTTTCCACTTTGTCTGAAGATTTTAAAGCTACCAAGTCATACGTTGTGATTAGGGTAAATATTCTAAGTCCGCATTGCTCCTCGCGTTCATTTTATCCTAAAATAAAAGTTTCCACTTTGTCTGAAGATTTTAAAGCTACCAAGTCATACGTTGTGATTAGGGTAAATATTCTAAGTCCGCATTGCTCCTCGCGTTCATTTTATCCTAAATAAAAGTTTCCACTTTGTCTGAAGATTTTAAAGCTACCAAGTCATACGTTGTGATTAGGGTAAATATTCTAAGTCCGCATTGCTCCTCGCGTTCATTTTATCCTAAAATAAAGTTTCCACTTTGTCTGAAGATTTTAAAGCTACCAAGTCATACGTTGTGATTAGGGTAAATATTCTAAGTCCGCATTGCTCCTCGCGTTCATTTTATCCTAAAATAAAAGTTTCCACTTTGTCTGAAGATTTTAAAGCTACCAAGTCATACGTTGTGATTAGGGGAAATATTCTAAGTCCGCATTGCTCCTCGCGTTCATTTTATCCTAAAATAAAAGTTTCCACTTTGTCTGAAGATTTTTAAAGCTACCAAGTCATACGTTGTGATTAGGGTAAATATTCTAAGTCCGCATTGCTCCTCGCGTTCATTTTATCCTAAAATAAAAGTTTCCACTTTGTCTGAAGATTTTAAAGCTACCAAGTCATACGTTGTGATTAGGGTAAATATTCTAAGTCCGCATTGCTCCTCGCGTTCATTTTATCCTAAAATAAAAGTTTCCACTTTGTCTGAAGATTTTAAAGCTACCAAGTCATACGTTGTGATTAGGGTAAATATTCTAAGTCCGCATTGCTCCTCGCGTTCATTTTATCCTAAAATAAAAGTTTCCACTTTGTCTGAAGATTTTAAAGCTACCAAGTCATACGTTGTGATTAGGGTAAATATTCTAAGTCCGCATTGCTCCTCGCGTTCATTTATCCTAAAATAAAAGTTTCCACTTTGTCTGAAGATTTTAAAGCTACCAAGTCATACGTTGTGATTAGGGTAAATATTCTAAGTCCGCATTGCTCCTCGCGTTCATTTTATCCTAAAATAAAAGTTTCCACTTTGTCTGAAGATTTTAAAGCACCAACTCATACGTTGTGATTAGGGTAAATATTCTAAGTCCGCATGCTCCTCGCGTTCATTTTATCCTAAAATAAAAGTTTCCACTTGTCTGAAGATTTTAAAGCTACCAAGTCATACGTTGTGATTAGGGTAAATATTCTAAGTCCGCATTGCTCCTCGCGTTCATTTTATCCTAAAATAAAAGTTTCCACTTTGTCTGAAGATTTTAAAGCTACCAAGTCATACGTTGTGATTAGGGTAAATATTCTAAGTCCGCATTGCTCCTCGCGTTCATTTTATCCTAAAATAAAAGTTTCCACTTTGTCTGAAGATTTTAAAGCTACCAAGTCATACGTTGTGATTAGGGTAAATATTCTAAGT
>JAVRBK010000044.1:15000-55854 GCA_036250285.1 Pyrocoelia pectoralis | reverse complement strand
AAACACCTGTAAACATGATACAAAACCATGTTCCAGTAACTGTGGCGCGCAAATACCTGAGTACTATGGAAGACCATCTAAATATACATGCCTTCACCGAAGAGCCAAATGCGAATTTTGTACAAAGACTTCACAAGAATCATTAGAAGTAAGTAGTCATAGAGATTCCAAGCTAAGCTGCAGTACACCATCTGATTGTAGTTTATATTAAGTCTATTATGTTTTCCTTGTCACTAGGACACTACTTCAGTTTGATTTAAATCGATCCGCCGTCTTGTCGAGATATGGCAGTGTACTCTTTAATAACGACCCACTCTTAAACCAACGTATGTAGTTCTAAGTATTTAGTTTAGGTAAGTAATTAAAAATACTGGTATAGAGAGGTTCTTTGCAATATTCGGAGCGTTAAAGATCTCTTGCTGTGAGTGAAATTTTCTCAGTTAAGACTAATAAAATATTATTTAGCCAATCGGAAAAGTAATATATAATAATAATAACAATATTGCCTGAGTATCAACAAGAACCAAAGTAAAATAATAATAATAATAATAATTAGCCTGAGTATCGATAAGAACCGAAGTACCACAATAATAACACAAAGAACGCATTACCCACTCGAGTGCAACCTATGCGCCGAGTTATTAAACAACAAACACTTACTGATTTACACAATAAAAGTACCTAATACTACTTACATATTTCAAAACACATATTATGTTTTTTACATACCTACAGCAACTTCTTTAGGTATGTTGTATAGGTATATACATATTAGCAAAGACTATGTAGGACTAAACGTTACTTGATTTCGATCCGTGCGGTTAGTTAACTAAACTTGTCATGAGTATCGATAAGAACCGAAGTATCACAATAATAATAATACACCTAAACGCAAACACACAATACATTCGATGGCCTACCTCATACCTTACCGGGGGGGGGGGGCATCGGGCGAAAAGTGGCCAACTGTAAAAAATATTTAATGGTAATTTTTTTGTTAATTAGGTATATGTTTTGTCTCATAGATGGGGAACCTTCGGCCTCCGTAAGTTTTTTGTAGCCTTTAAAAAAGTATCTTGTATTTTTATAAAGGTTGCATTTATATACTCTATTCTAGAGCCCCTATATAACTATTCCATACATCACAGTCAGCGTGGCTATGATAGGGCTATGCAATCATTACGAGAGATTTCTTGTCGACGTTGTCAGCTCTCGGCAACAAGCGATGTTCTAACAACTTTATTTTTTAGAAAACTTTAACGCCCTGTATCTCAGAAACAAAGAATTTTAGCCACCCACCTTAAAATGTGTTTTCGAGTAAGGACTCGAAGAGGTTGCGTAACTTCAAACCTCAATAACTTGCTTATTTCAAATGAAATGCCCCAATTTTTTTAACGTCATCGTATTCAGCATTCAAAAATCTACAACTTTTATTAAAATGACCCTATCCCTAACCCCAGCCATTTCTGAATTCTGAAAAATTGCCCCCTTTTAGTTCAAATTTAATCTAAACTGTATTCAAATCCAAGGCAAATACAATTACGCGCGTTCACGTGATCGACCAATGTTTTGATAGTCGCAGCGGTAACGTAAAAATGTCAAAATGAAAAGGCACAGAGCACTCTTGTTTGGGTGACATCTGGACATCATACTGTATTGACTATAACTTTTACTGATTTTATTTCTAGAGTCACATTGGTCATTGTGGATACGAACCAATATATTGCGAAAATAAATGTGGCTTAAAAATACAACGTCGGGTTTTGAGTCAGCATAAAAGTAGCGATTGTTTCAAGCGCCTTGTAGCATGTCGTTATTGTAAAAAGGACTTTGTAGCTGACACAATGGCGACGCACCACGTTAAGTGTGGACGAGTACCTGTTGTTTGTCCAAATAGATGCGAAATTACAGATTTAATACGTGAAGATATGGAGTTGCATTTAAAAGATCAATGTACAATTTCTTTGCTGAACTGTTCTTTTAAGGAAGCTGGATGTCGCTTCAAGGTAGATTCATGTATAAATGTTCATTTGTGTGGTGTAAATCTGCTAATTTTAGGGGCCTAGGTATTTAATGGACAAGCATTTAGAAGAAAATTCTTCTCAACATCTTTCCTTAGTTTGTACTTTGGTAACAAAACAGCAACACCAAATAGCATCACTCAAAAGTGCACTATCACATCTATCTTTAAATTACTCTGGAACATTGATATGGAAAGTTGGCGATTTTGCGGCAAAAATGTCTGAAGCTAAAACCAAAGAGGGAATGGAGTTAGTGTCACCACCTTTTTATACTAGTCAGTACGGATATAAGTTACAAGCATCTTTATTTCCCAATGGAAATGGGGCTGGAGAAAATAGTCATATATCAATATACATCAAAATACTTCCTGGTGAATATGATGCCTTACTGCGTTGGCCTTTTGCACATTCTGTGTCATTTACTTTATTTGATCAGTCGACGTGCCCCGAAAAAGCTTGCAATATAATGGAAAGTTTTATTCCCGATCCCACATGGAAAAATTTTCAAAGGCCGAGTATAGAACCAGATTCATTAGGTTTTTTTTCCGAGGTTTGTATCGCATGAAATGATGAAGAAAAGGAATTTCATCAAAGATGATACTGTTTTTATAAGGGTTAGGGTTGATCCCAGCAAAATAGTTGCTGTATGAGCATTGCATACTATCTTAATATGATCTCAAATTGTAAAGAATTTATGTTTTCAAATATGTAGTACCTAAACCATATTTTTTAACATGTGTATGATTATGACTTAAATATCAAAGTGGTATTTTGATAGGTTGTTCAGGAATGAGTAGGCACTTTTTAATACTTTAATAAACAAAAATGTAGTGTAGGTAGGTATAAGTGTTTAAGTGTGATAGCTGAAGTATACCAAAGTTATTTTAGGGTGTTGCGTTATTTATGTAGTTTTTCCTCTGTCCATAAAAATTTAAACCAATTCTAACAAAAAAAACAGATATAGAATTTAGTTTCTGCTGATAAATGGCGTTTTTTTAACATCGCCATTCTCACAAATACCTACTGTATTTGAGTATGAATTTTAGCGGTTTATTTGACTTTACATCTATTATCTTTAATAAAAAAAATTCGGGCATTAATTGCCACGAGACTTCCTTCGTACCAAAAAATGCAACTTTTTCTTTAAAAAAATGAGTGCCGCCATTTTAGCTGATACCGGAAGTGACGTCATCAAGGTAATATCAGCATTTTCGTCCTTGGGGCCGAATGCATCAGATTGGCGAAAACCTCATTTCGATAACTAATAGTTTCTGAGTATAGAGCGTTGCAAGGAATTGTACGGACAACTAACAGACGACGGACGGAATTTTTTTTCATATTTTGAATCCTACGTATTCAGAAACGCAAAGATATGTAAAAATTTGCATACGTCAATTTTTTTTTTGGAACACGAATACAATTTACTTGGCCCTTTTACGGGTCGTACTCGGGAAGTAAAATATAATTGTGTAGATTTTTTTATTACGGAAATTTTTGCAAAAATCTGTGAAGTAAATATTTCTCCTGATCAAGGAGAAGATACCTCTGCTAATATTTACGAAACTCCTTTTTAAGCAAACATTTTATTTCTCCTTAAGAAGAAGAACTTTACTGCAGGTAACATTATTTTCCTCCCTAAGGTGCATTTATATGGGTCCGACGTAGGTTGAACTACTATAAGAGTCCGGGCAATCAGCTGAGTTTGAGTCCAGAGTCGGATTTACCATAGGCTAGAAAGGCTATAGCCTAGGGCGGCAAATGTTGCAGTTCAAGAGATTAAATAATAAAATGGCAATCTAGACAAATTCAAATCATATGAAAAAATACAATATTTTTAGCGAAAATTACTGTAGATGAGGGGCGGCAAAATATTTCCAGCCTAGGGGCGGGCAAATTTCGTAATCCGCCTCTGACTTTGACAGCTCTGAGGACGTAAGATCAACGGATGGAAGGTGGTAGACGAAGAGACTCTAAGTGACCACAGGTACATCACCTCTTCAACATTAGTACTAGGAACAAGCTGCCCGGCAAGGGGGGAATACTCAAAACACCAAATTGGAGGTTTTTGAGGCCATAATCGAGCATAAACTGAAACTCCAAAAGGAACCCCCGAAAATGCAGGGACTCGAAAAATAGTGAGGCAGCGAGTTATAGGGGCTGCCTGGAGAGGAAACACCAGAAAAGTCCGACAACAACCGTACTGGTGAACGAGGGCATAAAAAACTGCCAGGAGTGGTGTAATGCCAAAAGAAGGCAGCATTGAGGGGATCGAAAAACGGGAAAATACCAGCAGTGGAGGTAGAGAATGTCAGGGCCCAGTATAAAGAAGCAAGGAGCGAAATGAAAAGACTAATAATAACTCCAAAAGAGAGCACTGGAAGGAGACTTGCAACCAGTTGCAGGACGACATTTGGGGGTTGGGGTATAAGATAGTACTGGGGAGGTTTCAGTTAAACACACCCGCAAATATCTCCGATAGCAGGGCTAGAAAAATAGTAAGAAGCTTATTCTTAATTGGGAGAGGCCATAGGAGGAAAAATACGTTGGAAATGACCAGGTACAATACGAATTACCAAGGAGGAACTGGAACAGATAATGAAGGGAATAAAAACAAACAGAGCACCCGGGGCCGGCACGGTATCCCAGCTAGGGCATGGAGGATCGTGCACAAGATAATGCCGGAAAGGATGCTACGGCTGTGGAACGACATGCTAGAGAACCGGGTCTTTCCAGCGAAATGGAAAGTGGCCAAGGTAATCTTAATTCCAAAACCAGGAAAATATCCGGGAAATGATAACAGTTACAGGCCTATATGCCTCATTGACACAATTGGGAAAATATTTGAAAAAATAATCCTACTTAAGCTTACCGACGAAATAAAAAGGAAAGGTGACCTCTCACCAAACCAGTACGGTTCAGGAAAGGGCATTCGACAATCATGGCGGCAAACGAGGTAAAGGACAGGATTAGAAAATTCAGGAAGAAATGGCTTGCTCTGGTAGCACTCGACATACGCACGGGTTCATACGGCACCATGGCCTAAAATAATGGACGAACTAAGAGAAGGGAGGTACCAAGTGGCATCGGGCTTATCATAGACGATTATTTAAGCCATAGGAAAATCCTAACAGGGAAAGACTCTAGGCTACCGTCAGAGCGGGGGTACCGCAGGGGTCGGTTATTGGTCCGACCCTATGGAAACATCATCTATGATGGGGTGCTGCAGATGCACTCCCCCGGGGAGTAAGCACTATCGCTTATGCCGACGACCTGCCGGTATTGGTGGAGGCGGGCTCCACTGGAGAGTTGAATTGGAAGGGAGAAACGGCCCTAGACACATCGGGAAGTGGATGCAGGAGAACCGCCTGGAGCTCGCCGAGGAAAAAACGGAGCTCGTTGTCGTCAAAGGTCCCCAGGCGCAGAACAGATATTGTAATGAGGATGGAGAACAACGAACTAAAACCGAAGAGATTCCTAAAATACTTAGGGATCATCTTCGACGACAGTAACAATCCCGGGCAACACGTGAAGGAAGCAGTGGCCAAGACAGAGAGAATGGTAGCGGCCCTATCTAGGATCCTGCCAAACATTGGAGGACCAGCGCACCATAAAAGGCTGACCCTGAATCACGCCTTCCGATCGGCACTACTATATGGAGCGTCGGTGTGGGAGGAAGCCATATTAGCTCCGGCGTACAAAAATAAGGTAAGGAAGGCGCAAAGAAAGATGCTCATAAGAGTTGCAGCTGCCTATAGGACAACCTCAGCGGAGGCCCTGCAGGTCATAACGGGATGCCCGCCTGCGGACCTACTGGTCAGAGAAGAGCAGAGCAGAGAGGGATACGGGGAAAGAACGCAGGCCGAGCAAAAAGGCAAGGAGGGAGACCAACTTAAAGGATTGGCAGGAAGAGTGGAGGGGTCACACAAAGAACGCCCAGTGGACCAAAGAGGTGATTCCTGATGTAAAACCGTGGGTGAAGTGCGAATGGAGGAGAACGGATTACCATGTAACACACATTCTGACAGGACATGGCTCCTTCGGCACTTACTTGAAAAGAATAAAATTGGTAAATCCAAGCATGAAGATTGCAGATACTGCGGTGAACGGGACGACGTGACCCACATGGTAACCAGCTGCGTTAGGTAGAGGGAGGAAAGAAAGGTACTACAGGAGCGTCACAAAGAGAACCCAATGACAGTGCAAGGGATCATAAGATGGATGACCATGTGCGAAGACTATTGGAACTGCGGGGAGAACTTCCTAATGCAGGTGATGGAAAAGAAGGAGAGAAGGAGGAAAGAAGGACTCAGATGGACAGAGGGAACACGAAACGAGAGATCGTTATAGTCTAGGCAGGGAACAAAGACAACGCTCAGCGCGAAGAGATGTGAAAACGGTTCCGCGACTGAGGGGATGCCAAACGGTGGAGTGTTTTAGTGGGTATACGCCTTGGCGGAGTCCCACACTCCCTGGGACCTCTTCCCAGGGGTGCGTAAAGCATTTTAAAACCACCATAAAAAAAAGGTTAGGTTAGGTTAGGTTCGATAAGAGTCGTGAGTGCATACAGGACGGTGGCGCTCGACGATGTCCTGGTGCTGGCAGGAATTCCACCAGAACTGGTCCGGGGCAGGGCCGAAAAGTGGGGCAAAATGAGAGCATGTATAGAGTGGCAACTACACTGGAAAAGGCGACAATCGTGGACCCGCCAGCTCATTGGTGATATTTGGACATGGGTGGAAAGAGACCATGGGGAGTTAAATTACACTCTCACGCAGTTCTTTACCGGCCATGGCGAAAATGGCGATATCTGCAGAGATTCGGCATTAGAGAGCCTGGAGACTGTGTTGACTGTTGCCTGCTAGATAATAGTGCTCATGCAATCTATGAATGCCCCCGCTGGTACGGGGAGAGACAACAGCTGTACAGTAAGATCGGCACTGCACTAACGCCCAGCAACACAGTCGGAATGATGCTCCGCAGCCAAGAAACCTGGAAACACATAGCCGACTTCTGCCAGGAAGTGATTGACATCAGAGAGGCAGAAGGCAGATAGCCACACCATGCAGAGGAGGCCAGAAGAATGCCACCAGGCGATGCCCGGTTTCCACGGCCAAGGTAAAATATATACGAGTGCGCGCAGAAGAGGAATTAGGGAGAAAGGGTGTAGTGCGTGAGAGCCCCACACTACCACCGCCGTGGATCATAGGCGGTGGTGTGCGTTAGGTACATCCCTAATTCTCCGATAGGAAACAAAAAAAAAAAGGTTAGGTTAGGTTAGTCGCACACGTAATCGCGACGGAGTGGACGTGTTTTAAGCGCTCTCCGGCCTTAAAACGAGCGTAACGGGACGACGTGTCGCTAAAATTCTGTGAAGGGTGTCGTTGGAAGCGCGCTCAAAAACAAAATTTTTGGTGAAAACCGCGTCGAAATCGGACAATCGGTAACGAAGTTACAGGTGTTTTTAGTGCAAAAGGCTTATCGGCGGACCACGTGGTAGGCTAAAACGCGAACCGAGATAGGGAGACGATAACGAGTGATATCAACAGGTAGACCTAACGAGGACGAGTCCAACGCGCACCGGGCGGGCCTTATCGCGCCACGCGCGGGGGCGCAACAGCCCTATCAGTTTCGCGTTCTCCGCACTGATAGGGTTTACAGGAGGCGAACGGAAAGGCGTACGAAGTTGGGGTAAGCAGAACTGGGTTTGAGCTTAAAAGACGCTTCTTTGAGCCCCCACAGGCGAGGGTGCGACCACTCCTTGACGGGTCGCTTCGGCGGACCACGTGGTGGCCAGACCGCGAACGGAGACATCGAGACGATAACGAGTGCTACCATAGGAAGCCCAAACGAGGACGATTCTAACGCGCATCGGGCGGGCCTTATCGCGTCACGCACCGGGGCGCAACAGCCCTATCAATTTCCAAATTCTTGGAACTGATAGGGTAATAGAAGCTGATCGGGAAGGAGTACAAAGGTGAGACAAGTATCAGTGGACGCGGGCTTGGAAGCCGCTTCTTTCGAGCCCACACCGATAGGGTGCAACAACCCCTTGACCACCCTTAATAGTGAACAGCGGCAGCGGCTGTGGCAGGACTAAATAGGGTTAATAGTGTAGGTAAATACTAATCAGGGTGTAAATAGTGAAATAGGGCAACGGACAAGGGTAGTTTCCACCCTTAAAGGTTGGAAACCGACGTGAAGCCGTCTGGGGACAGACAATTGGGAACAATAAGTGACAGTGGTAACGAAGGACAAGGGGTGGCGGTCTGAGAGCCCCCCCCCCCCCTCCCCGGCACCACTGGGCGGTAAGCATATAGTGTAAATAGTGTAAATAGTTGGGTATGTAGGTTAAGTGATAGTGCACAGTGTGGATCTGGGGCCAACAAGAGGCTGCAGCAACAGGGCGGAGAATAGGAAGGGGGAAACCTTGCCTTGAGTACAAAGGAAAATGGGGGAAAACCAAAGCGAAGGAAACGAAGCTTGTCGATTTCGACGAGCTACAGGCCAACTACGAACTGTTACTGGGTAACGTGCGAGACCAGAACAGGGATCTGAATGACCGATACGAGAGGGTTAAGGATAAGTACGGTACCATGAAGGTCCAGTACCACGAGGAAGCGGAGAGGTGCGGCAAGCTACAGGAAGGGCTCGACAACCTGGAACGTGAAAAGGCCAACCTGATAGAAAAGCTCCTGGTAGGGGATACGGAGCTACGGGAAGTGCGGATCAAGCTAAGGGAGACTGACGATAAGTACGGAGCAATGGTTAAGAGGTACGGAGAACTTGATGCGAGGTACGAGCAGGAGAGGCAAACGAATGACACACTTAGGATAACGATCATGGATCTAACAGCCGCTTTGCAAGCGAAAGTGAATGGCACAAACGAGGTGGCCACGCAAACGGAACTGCGGGCAACAGGAGAGAAGGTTGGAAACTGGGAAACCAACCACAGAGTACCACTACAGCGGATTAACGAGCAGGGCCAGGCGGAACCGGAAGGGCCGGGCACCGGACAGGAGAGGGAAGAGGGACAGGGCAAGCCCAAAACCTATGCCCTGGTGGCGACAGCATCGGGAACCACCGACCCCCTGACGGAGCAGGTGGGGAAGGTAAAGACGGAGGTAACTCCCATGGAATACAGGCACAGGCACACGGAATGCACCAACGTGGACGAGGAACAAAGCTGGCAAAGTAAAACGCGGAGACGAACCCCGCGGGGGAACGGGACGGGAGACAGCCCAGGAAGTGACAACAGCGACAGCGACACTAAAACGTGGTTCACACGGACCAGGCGGGATGCTGTTTTGGTGAAGCTAAATGACCAGGATGATTTCGAGGAGTATCTGAGAAAGCTCAGAACTTTGGACTGTAAGGGAATGGGGCTCCATGTAGAAGGAGCGACGAAGACCGCCAGGGGGGACATCCTGCTCAAATTGGGCAATGGGGATGTCCCGGTGGAAACAGCGAGGAAGAAGATTGCGGCTGCAATACCAGATAGGGCAATAATAGTATTGGGTAACCAGGCAACCATCGAGATCAGGAACCTCGATGCGGTATCCACCGGCAACGAGGTGCTTGAAGCAGTGGCGAAGGCGGAACCAGGAAGCGGAGGCCGGCTAAAGAACATTAGGCGAATAGAAAGGGGAGCGCAAATAGCGTACGTGGAAATCAACAAGAACGCTGCGGTGAGGATGGCTGAAGTAGGACACCTGAGGGTGGGTTTTACATCATGCCAAATAAGGATACCACCGGACAGGGTGAGATGCAGCAGATGCTGGGCGATCGGGCATCTAGCTGCCTCGTGTAGCGGAACTAACAGGAGGCGCTGGTGCTTCAACTGCGGCAAGCAGGGACACCAGGCGAGGGAATGTAGCGAAGAAGCTTTTTGCTTCACGTGCGAGGCCAGCTCGGCTGGATCCGGGGCTGGTCACAGAGCATTCACCAACGGATGCCCACGCACAAGGTGCACATACGGGGGGAACAAGAACCAGGGACACTTAAGGTAGCCAGGAGGCACCGGAGAGGGAACAGGAGGGGCGGGGCTAGCCACTACGAAGCTAGTCCCGCCCTTCTCGAAGGCAGGAGCAGATCGAACATCGGCGATCAACTAGGGGGCGAACACCTGCCCCGGACACAACTCGGCCGTGAAGAATGCCATAGGGTGATGCCCGACCGAGCACACTAGTCAGATACGGAGAGGAAGGGTTTTAGTGGGTATACCTTACATAGATGGAAGGGAGTCCCACACACCCCCCGCTATAGAGCCGAGCGGGGAAGCCTATAAAAGGTTTCCCAAACCACATTAAAAAAAAAAGAAAAGGTTAGGTTAGGTTAGGTTAGGTTCGGTTGGGTTGGGTTGGGTTCGGTTCGGTTCGGTTAGGTTAGGTTAGCTTAGGTTCGGTTAGGTTAGGTTAGGTTAGGTTAGGTTAGGTTGGGTTAGGTTCCCGGCGGGGACACCTGTAACCCCAACCGGGCGCGTCCCCAGGTGGCGGATAGGGGAATGCTCTCCGGGAAACCGGAGGGTAGGGGGCCTAGAAACCCCCCGCGGACCAACAGGATTGCACGCCTTAGGGAGCTGCGCCTTGCAGTACGGGGGTGGCATCCCCGGGGTAATCCCTACGCCGAGAGAGTACTTTGCTTCAACTTGTCTTGGGTGCCTCTCCCTCACCTTTTCACAACTCATCTGTGGAGCCCTTCGAGTAGCTCCAAACTCTTGCTTTTTCGGACCCAACGCTATTAGGTTGCCGAGGGCTAGGGTCCCACTATACTTTCTTCCTTCTGGAAAAAAAAAAAAAAAAAAAAAAAAAAAAAAACCGGATGGCCTCTTGTTGACGACAAAACTTGGCAGGAAGTATAAAATGCAAAACAAATGGACTCGAACATGGAACAACGAAACAGTGAGACGCCGCTTACGGTGCAGGGGAGGGATACCCCAGTACCGGTCGGAGGTGAGGGTGGTCGTGCGGGCCCCCTCCGACCGTTATCCAGCATCCGTACAGCTGTCCAGGCAGGGAACCACGCCGGGCAGCAGGTGCACAATAGTGGAACTGAAGACAAGTCAAGAGCGACATACAATTGGCAAGACGTAGACGACCCAATGATCAGAAGGAGTTCCCTAAGCAGAACCCCGCCGCCCACGATCGAAACAGGGACAGACCCCGACGACGCCACAGACGACAGGCCCGTGGAAGAGAAAATACAAGGGGCGGCGGTGAACTCAACCACACCGCAAACGTCCACCCCCCAGACGCAAACACCTGTATGGGATGCAACGTATGACGGGTGGGACGCGGGCGTAGCAATGTGGGATGCAGCCCTCACAGACTATAATAGACAACAGAGTCAGAGACAAAGAGGCCCCGAAGAGCGGGAATCAACCAGTGACGAATACCGAAGCACCGAAGAAGATAGCAGTAACAAGGAAACAAAAAGCAAAAGAAAGGCGAAGCGCAGCCCGCGATCTTATGCATACGCAGGGCCCACGGACATAAGCAAGTGGTGTAAGAAACCCAAAGAGAACAGACACGGAACCCCCACAACCACCCCCTGCAAGGGGGGCGGAGGACCGGGTGAAAATAACCAGAGTAAGGAAGAGGAGCATAGCCAAAGCAGCGGAAACATGAAGAAATTGGCAACCCTGATAAACGACCTAGAGAAGTATTGTAAGGAAAACAAAACGTCCACGTGGAGGTCAAGAAGATGGCCACAAATCTAAAAGGGCTTATACGGGCCGCGGACGCGGACCAAAGGAGTAACAAAAGCACAACCCTGACCGATAATAGACCGGAGATCGCAAGCGACCTCCAACAGGAGGCTGCAGCAGCAAAGAAAAGGGAGCAAGCGGCCCAAGCCACGATTAAAAAACTCCGGCAAGAGCTGGAGGAGAGTAAGAGGGAGAGTAGAGAGAGATTGGAGGTCGGCGGTACACTGATGAAAGAAAGGGAAGCCATGAAACAGGAAATAAAGAAGTTAAGCGGAGAAAATCCAAAGCCAAGCAAGGCGGACGCGGCCACACAAACCACGACACATGCGCACATCAGCCGCTCGACACAAGCGGACTGCAGTCCAGCGCAAGAACAACGCACGATTGACGAGCTGGAGAGGAGAATTGCCTCTTACCAAGCAGACGGCGACGCCGAGGATCTCATGAGGGAAAAGTGGCCGGAGGGGGTATACAAACACTCCGGGTTCGCCACAGGAAACCCCATCTACAATAATAACAGGGACAATGTAGCGGTCATCCTCACGGAAAGAGACGTTACAAACGCCGAAGCTGGAATATATAAATCCCTAGGTAATAGATACCCTGAAATAATAGGGGAAGAGAAAATCGGGACAACCGAATTTCTAAACCAAACGAGCGAAAAATACTCGGGAAACGACAAGATAATCTACCAAAAATTAATTATTAAAACCATTGTTGAGAACACAAGCTCGGGGAGCATCATTAGAGCGTTGGGGAAAATAAGGGAGATTGTGGCGGCGCATGGAGGAGGAACGGTGGCCCTACCGAACATCGAGGGGACCGAGGCACTGCGCACAAGAAAGGCTGCAGAAATAGCCATGAGAGGCCAAGAGGGAATCAAAATAATCATACATACCCCACATGGGAAGAACAGCTACCCAGCGGAAGTAGCCATGAAAGGGCAGACGGTGGCGGATGGCGAGGCAAACGCAAGCGACCAGAAAGCAACCCAAAACGAATGGGAGGAGGTCCCGAAAAGGAAAAACAAGAGGCGGAAAAAGAGCTCAGCTGGGGTACCAGGTGAGCCGGATGCCATACAGGAGAAGAGACCCGGGAGGAAGTCAAATGAAGAAGCGATCATCCTGACGACCGAGGGCACAGTGGGGAGGTCTTTCGCAGACACCGTCAAAGAATTAAAAAAGCAAATTACAAGCGACAGGGAAACGAATGCCATAAGGGGAATCCAACAGACAAGAAATGGTGGCGTCCTAATTAAAATTACCAAGGACGAAACAAGGACGGTGCAAGACATTGTAAGAAAAATCCCCAATATCAAAGCGAGGCTGATACAGCGGGAGAAAATATACTTCCATGTCAAAGATATGGATATTCTAACGGGGGCGGAAGATATAAAGAGGAGCTTGATGAAACTGGAGCTGACGTACCCTGAGAGAGTAACCGTGGGAAACCTTAGACCCGCGTTCGGAGGCACCCAGTCGGTCACAATCGGAGTGGACGAAAGGGATGCGGAGAAAGTCGGGGCCCTACAAAGACTAAGGATCGGGTTATCAGAGTGTAGAATAAGAGAAAGAGTAAGAGTCGACAAGTGCTACAGATGCTGGCTGTACGGCCACACACAACATGCCTGCCACGGACCGGACAGGTCTGGCATGTGCCGAAAGTGCGGCAAATCGGGACATCAGGAGAGAGAATGCAGCGACGAAGAACACTGCCCCCTGTGCCAGAAGCCAGGACATAGGGCGGGAGGGGGTACGTGCGATGTTGCCAGGCAAGCATTAAAAGAGAAGCTGCGGAATCTTGGGGCAGGGGCGAAGTCAATACCGACCCCGCAAGAAGCGGCGGAAGCCGTGTGTTAAGCGCCTTGGGCCATAACTGTGATAGCAAATCTGTGATACGCTTTTTTGTAACGTTCTGTGATAGACTATTTATTTTTGCTAGTCAGTTAATACTAATATATATTTATTTACTCAGATACTTATTTATTTATTTATTTAATGGCGACAAGTAATACACAACCCAAAACGAGAAAGAAGGTAGACGGCAAAAGCAAGGGAATGAAAACTTGTAAGATACTTCAGATCAATTTAAACAGAAGTAACCGGGCCCACGACCTCGCGCATGCCTACGGGAGGCAAAATGGGTTCGACGTGATGGTCGCATGTGAACCCAACAAGAAAAGAATCAAGGGGGACGAGTGGGTCAAGGACGGGAAAGGGGACGTCGCTGTGTACCTCTGGAATAGGAACTTGGACGTTCAGAAAGTACGGAGGAGGAGTGGGTTTGTTACCCTGGAACTCGAAGGGATGAAGCTAATTAATTGCTACATCTCCCCAAATATTGCGGAACGGGAATATCAGGGGAAAGTAGACGAAATCATGGAGCAGGTCACTAAGAAAACGATAATCGTGGGCGACCTTAACGCAAAGTCTCAGAAATGGGGTTCCCCGACCACCGACCGGAGAGGGGACTATCTGGAGGAGTGGATAGCCTCGAAGAACCTGACTGTACTAAATGACGGGGTCCAACCCACCTTCCAGCGGAAGAACTCAGTATCCTGGATAGACGTCACCCTCGTCACGAATGACCTGCAACGCCAGAGCTCAGATTGGAAGGTGGAAGAACAGGAAACACTAAGCGACCACAGATATGTGACATTTAACATCCAGCTTAAAATGAAGTCAACGACCAAGGCAGGGCTTGGACAGAAGAAGGTGGACTGGGAAACTTTCACGGCGCTAATCGAACTAAATGTAAAACATAACGCCAAGGCCACGGTGGCACCCCACCGGCTCGTGCGGATGATTCAGAAATGCTATAGCGATAGCATAGAAACCGGAAATGACGGGAAAGATAAAACCCAACCATACTGGTGGAATGACAAGATTGAGGGGGCCAGAACGCTTTGTAACAAGGCGAGACGGGCATGGACGAGAGGAAAGGCTACTGGCATCGACTCGGCACGCCTCCTGGAGGATAGTAAAGCAAGGAAGAAGACCCTGCGCGCACTGATCAACGAGGCAAAGAGGGAAAGCTGGAGGCGCCTTTGCGAGGAGCTGGACAGCGACCTATGGGGCCAGGGGTACAAAATCGCGGCGGGCAAGTTCCGAAAGTGCACACCCGCCAACTTGTCGGAAAACAGGGCTAAATCAATCGCCAGAACTCTGTTCCACATCGGGAGAGAGCCCAGGAGGGGAAATTACTATTCGCAGGTCACGGAAGGGACGGAAATTACAAGCGTTGAACTCGACAGAGTGATGAAGGAGGTAAAGCTGGACAGAGCTCCCGGTCCAGATGGAGTGCCAGCGAGGGCGTGGAAAGTGGCGTACAACGTGATACCAGACAGGCTCCTGAAAATGCTCAACGAGATATACACAAAGCAATCCTTCCCGAAAATGTGGAAAAAAGCAAAGGTTATCCTTATTCCAAAACCTGGAAAGGATCCCGAGAAGCCTAACAGCTACAGACCCATCTGCCTCATCGACACAATAGGGAAGATCTACGAAAAGATAATTACCCATAGACTCCAGGAAGAAATCCGAGAGAAGGAGGCTATATCGGGAAACCAATACGGCTTCCGCAAAGGTCTATCCACGATACATGCAGTAAGCAGAGTTCAAAGCGTCGTCAGGGATAGCAAATGTAGGTGGGTTGCAGCAGTCGCGATAGACATCCGCAACGCATTCAATGCCGCCCCCTGGGACAGGATCCTGAGGGCGATGAGGAAGAGACATATTTCGGAGGAGCTGGGCAGACTGGTGCAAAACTACCTAAGAGGTAGAAAGATTATGGTGGGAAAGACATGTCTACCAGTTCGGGCAGGTGTCCCACAAGGGTCGGTAATCGGACCGACGCTATGGAACCTGCTGTACGACGGAGTCCTCCAGTTAAAGCTACCGAGAGGGGTACGCACGACCGCCTACGCCGACGACCTGCTAGTCACGGTGGAGGCGAACTCCGCGGAAGAGCTAAACAATACCGGGTGCACAGCATTAGAGCAAATCCGCAGATGGATGCACAACAACAAATTGGAAATCGCACCGGAAAAAACCGAGCTGGTAGTTATGAAGGGACCCAGGAAAAAGACCGGGGTGGAGTTTAAGATTGGGAACGAGGCGGTAAGGCAACAGAGGACAATCAGATACTTGGGAATAACCCTGGATGACAACAACAACCCGGGCCAGCACGTAAAGGCCACAGTGGCGAAAGCCGAGCAAAAGGTGGAAACATTGTCCAGGATCCTGCCTAACGTGGGTGGCCCAGGCTCCCAGAAGAGGCTGGTACTCAACCAGGTATTTCAATCTGTAATGCTCTACGGAGCGTCAACCTGGAAGGACGCGATGCTGGCCCCAGCGTACTCGAAGCTAGTTCGGAAGGCGCAGAGGAAGATGCTGCTAAGGGTGGCGTCCGCATACAGGACGGTCTCGGCAGAGGCCCTACAGGTCATCACCGGCTGCCCACCTATGGACCTGCTGATCCTGGAAAGGGCAGAGCAAGAAAGCAAACTGGGCGACGGGGACGCAACTAAGAATAAGGAGGAGGCAAGGGAAGGTACCTTGACCCAATGGCAAAGTAGCTGGGAGAGCCAGACAGAAAAGGCACAATGGACAAAAAAGCTGATCCCAAATGTTGCAACTTGGCATAAGTGCCCATTTAAAAGAACGGATTACTTCCTCACACAAGTGCTGTCGGGGCACGGCTCTTTCGGCTGCTACCTAAAAAGGATTGGCAAAGCCGAGGACGAAAAATGCAGATACTGCGGGAGTAGGGATGACGTGAATCACACGGTCATGAGCTGCACAAGATGGGCAGTGGAGAGAGAGGCACTCAAAGGGAAGTGCAGCGTGAGCCTAGAGTCGACTGAGGACCTAATAGAGTGGATGGTATCCAATAAGAAGAACTGGGAACTGGGCATGAGTTACCTAGGGACGCTCATGAAAACGAAAGAAGGGGAAGAAAGAGTAGCGCAAGCCAAAATTGATTAAAACAGACAACCCCCACATGCGACGAATGTGTTGAACGGTCCCGCATGTGGAGAGGCGAGAAGGTGGAGTGTTTGTTGTGGGTAGTCGCGAAAGCGTAGCCCCACACTCCCTGGGATATTTTCCCAGGCGTGCGTAAAAGCATTTTTCAACCACCAAAAAAAAAAAAAAAAAAAAAAAAAAAAAGGTTGGGTTAGGTTAGGTTAGGTTAGGTTAGGTTGGGTTAGGTTGGGTTAGGTTGGGTTGGGTTGGGTTGGGTTGGGTTGGGTTGGGTTGGGTTGGGTTGGGTTAGGTTAGGTTAGGTTAGGCTAGGCTAGGCTAGGCTAGGCTAGGCTAGGCTAGGTTAGGTTAGGTTAGGTTAGGTTAGGTTAGGTTAGGTTAGGTTAGGTTAGGTTAGTCGTAGTTCAAACGGCGTGCGATTTAGACGTGTTTCGAGTGAGCTGCGGCTGTTTTAAAGTGTAAACAGGTGTTTGTTGTTTTAAAAATTTTTTAATTGTCGAGGACGACGCGGTGTAATTTGGTGATTCTAATAAACCAAACCGCGAAAAAATCCGATAAGAAATAACGGAGATACCGATTTTTTAAGTTTTTTCCTATAATAAACAAATTGTGCTAGAAGTTATAACAGTTCACAAGGGATTAATACCAGAAGGGAACGCACGATAAGGTAGGTGCTTCTACTATCTTATAGTACGTTAAAAAACCTTCCCAACCCGCACCGGTCCGGGGACATTCGGCCCACAATAAGGGCTACAATCCCCTATCTCATTTCAAACTTTGGGAGCGCACAGCCCCCAAACCGGTGGTGGAAAAAATTCCGGAAGGGTACCAAACCACAGAGGACTTCAAGACCTCTCTTTTGACACCCCACTCGGGGGGGTAGTCAAAGCTTCAAAGAAAAACCAAACCACGTGGAGCCACGAGTTGTTTTTTTCGAGGTAAAAGCCCCTTCGGAGGGTGTTAGAAAGATAGTTCTTGCGGTGAGTGACGGAGCTTGGCGACACGCTCGGACGATTTTTGACCCGCGCTTATCGGGCACACGGGAGCGCGGCGATAAAGCTATCAGCTACGGGAACAGATAGGGTGATATCTCGGCAGGGGTAGGTGCGATAAGGGCGGGACCAAGTTCGGGGGAATCAGCGTAAAAAGGCGCATCCCCCCACACCAAACTCCACCCCTAATTTACCCCCCCAATAAACCACCGAATTCTGTGGAATTAATTTGCAGTCATTTAACGTCAAAATACGATATTTAAGGACCGGGAAGTGCAAAAAATATAGGGACAATTTCGGGGGAGTCAGCGTGCGTGAGCGCTCCCTCCCACCCCAAATTCCACCCCTACAACACCCCCCAAAAGAAGCGAACATTTGCGGTATTTAATAAACTCAAAAAAGGGTTCTAAAGACAGGAAGGTGCTAATAAGATAGGGACAACTCCTACCCTTAAAACACACCACCCAAAAAGTGATAATCTCCGAACTTATCGAGTGCGAACGTGGTATCAGTGCGGGTTTGGTGAAACCTTCGCGGCCGGGAGGGGCATAACAACTGCTAATACGAACAGTTTAACGGCCCCGTCGCGGAGGAGGAACCCCACAGGGCAACAACCAAACCACCCACGGTACACCAGGACACTTCGGTAGGCCAAAAGGGGAAATGTCGAGACCCCGCAGTGCGTCCCTACAAGACGAACTCGGGGAACTGGGGATGGCAACCCATCCGAAGTTGCCAAGGATAGCGGCGACGCAGCCAAACCCTACGGCGAGAATGGCACAACAAGCTGCAACTAACGGTACCCCCCGGGCCACAACCCCACCACCCTCGCCGCGAGTCGGGGAACTGGTGATGAGCTGGGACGAAGAGGCCGGAAGCTCCAAAACGGTAGAAGGCACCCCCCCCCACAATGCTAGGGGGAGACATAGCGACAATGATGCCAGACCAGAGAAAGATCAATACCAAGGCGCTAAACAAGAAAGTACTAGACCTGATTAATCTGGTCGTCGCTAAAGTTGAGAAACTAGACAGTTGCATATCCAGGAATACAGCCGTGGAGATCAAAACTGTCACGATGGAACTGGTCAGCACGATGTCCCAGCTCGGATCCAAGGAGGTGCGAAGCTTCATAAAGGGCATACCACCAAAGGGGGAAAGGAGACCTGGGCCGCAGGAAGAGACATCAAAGACCCCCGTTCAATGCACCAGGTGTCGCAAGATTATTAAAGAGGAAGATGTACGGAGGGATAGGCTCCAGAGACACGTAGAAAGGTGCGACAACTTTGAAAAAGCCTGGGCACTGGCGAGCTTGGAGTGGCCCGAGGGCACAGCCAGGAACGTCTTCCAGCAGGATGGGGAATGGCTGGAGAATGAGGTCGTTATCTACGACAAGGCTCCCGGAGCCAGGGCAAGGGGAGACATGGGTAAGCGCCACCCCGAATTTAGAAAGGCCATTAACGAGGCCCAAACGTTGATGGGGGGTATGACCACCTATAAAAAGTACGAATCCATAATAGAGGAGAACGACGATACCGAGAAGGAGGGAAAAGTGCGCTTCCTCTTTCTCGCGCATGCGGATGGGACCACCCAAGAGCAGAGAGCGAAAAGCAGCTATGAAACGCTCCAGAAAGCCGCAACGAGGATGATGGCCACTAAACAAAACAGGGCGAAGATATTCGCAGAACGAGAAATGGCCAGGATGGTGGCAAAGCTAGCGGAATGCGCATTCTACAATAAAGGCATCGCCTATTGCGTCGACGGCAACACGAAAAAGCAACAAGATCCCAACAAAGGGACCAACTCCGACTCGGTCACCATTCTCCTGAAGGACCAAAACATGACATACGCCGATCTCCTGAAGGGAGCCCGCAAGGCACTAACTGGCCCCGAAAGGGAGGCACTCAAGGCATCCCATAAAACCAAAGATGGCAACCTGCGATTGGTCATCGACCAGAGGAAAGGCGACGTCAACGCTGTCACCAGCAAACTCCGCGAGGAGCTAGGGCAGAGCGCGGAATGCAAGGTGAGGCAGGACCGGGACACGTACTATATTAGAGAGCTCGACGAGATAACCACTAAAGATGACGTTACCAAGGCCATCACCGCCAGCATGGGGGATACTCCCGCGGGCTGGCTCGAGGTATCCGAAATACGGACCTCTGAGAGCGGCCGAAGGACGGCTACCCTGGTCGTGGCGAAAGAAAAAAGCCAGGTAATGGACGAACACCCCGCCATCTGGGTAGGCATTACGAAATGCCCGATTAGGAAGAGGGTCGAGGTTCAGAAGTGCGCTAAGTGTTGGGGCGTACACGAGAAGGCCGGGAAGTGCGCGGACCGCGACGTTAAGGGGAAGTGTCTGAACTGCGGGAGCGAGGGCCACTTCAGGGACAATTGTAAAAACGATAAACATTGCGCGCTATGCAACCAACCAGGCCATGCACCATGGACAATGGCGTGTCCCGAATACAAGGCCGCCATCAGAGCGGCAGAGCGGGGCAGGACCAAATCGCGCCTCGTAAATCGCAAGATCGATACCCCTAGCGAGTCACCGCGCGGTCCCAAACCACCCGTGATATAGACACCTTCCTCCTGTGATAACTTACGGTACCTGATTACTCCTCTGTACCTGATTCGTAACTCTATTTATCTACCGTTGTTAACTCGTCCAGATATTTATATTATTTACACCTGTTTTAATTTTACCGTTCATAACTTGTATATACAACCGATTTTAACTTGTGTTATTGTACCATATACACTAATTTTAACTTGTTATACATACTCACACCGCCTATTTTAACTACATCGTCCATCTATATTATTTATTTACACCTGTGTTAATTTGTACCGTCCGTAACTTACATTTACAAACGTTTTAAATTTTGCTATTTAGCTATTAAAACCAGACTACCTCCATTTTACTCACGCACAATGAATCTAAAGGTAATCCAGATTAATCTGAACAACAGAAGGGCAGCCTTCGATCTAGCAGTCCATACAGCACAAGCCCTACAGGCGGACCTGCTGTTGCTATCGGAGATAGGTGCATCAGCGAAAAAGCTCACCATTATAGACTCCAGCACCAAGGCGGGAATACTCGTCACGAACAAGAGAGTGACGATCAAGGAGGCAGGGGGAGGCGACGGGTACGCTTGGGTTGTGGTGGGCGAATACCTGGTATACAGCGTGTACCTCTCCCCTAATGAAGACGACGCGACATTTGAATCAAAGCTTGACGCACTACAGCGAGATATAAGGGCCCGTAAGATAAGGAAGGCTGTTACGGCCGGCGACTTCAACGCGGCCTCCCCCGCCTGGGGATCAACAAGAACCAACAGGAGGGGCGAGATACTCCTAGCCTGGATCAACTCATTAGACCTGTGCGTGATAAATCAGGGAGATCAGCCCACCTTCGTGAGGGGCGAACAGGAATCCCACCTCGACCTCACGCTCACCTCCGCAGCAGCCAAGGACGACGTGGGGGCGTGGCGGGTAATGGAGAATGAGACCTTGAGCGATCACCGCTACATTGAATGGACACTGCAACCGAGGCGACGGGCGCTGCACAAGGACCACCCACCCCAGATACTGGGGTGGAAGGACAACAAAATCGACTCCCAGAAGTTGAAGGCTGAGATCGAGAAAATCCAGCCGGAACATATAACTGGGGCGGGAGACCTCCGGAAAACCCTACAAGAAATCTGTGAAAACACCATGCCGAGACGACGGAGGGCCACCGGTGGCGCGTTCTGGTGGAACAGCACAATAGCCGATGCCAGAAAAAGCTGCGTGGCTGCGAGGCGCACAGTGCAACGACACAGGAGGGCAAACAGACCCCTCGGACAAACGCTCGCCGAATGGAAATCGGCGCGGTTAGCCTTAAGTAGGCTTATATATGAGAGCAAGAGAACCCACTGGAACGCCCTTCGCGACGAGCTCGACAAGGATATATGGGGGAAGGGTTACAAGATCGTAACCCGTAAGATCTCGAGACGGTCCAACCCCATAGGCTGGACGGATTCGGCTTACTACGATACGATCCGCAACCTATTCCCTAGACGAGATGGCGCACACCAAGATAACATCGTCCCCGAGGACGATTACCCCGATATTACAACCGCCGAAATCATAGAAGCAGCAAGAGCCCTGCCCAACAGGAAGGCCCCGGGACCGGACCTTGTACCAGCATCCATCGTCAAGACCATAGCCCTTGCGAGACCGGAGATATGGGCCGACTTGGCCAATAAATACATCGGCATGGGCCTGTACCCCACACAATGGAAGGAGGCGAGGCTAACCCTTATCCCCAAGCCCGGCGGGTCCTTCAGACCGATATGTCTGCTGGATTTCGCCGGGAAGATCGTAGAGAAGGTGATCAAAAAGAGGCTCGATTCGGCCATAGACGGCAAACTGTCGAACAGACAATATGGCTTCCGGAAAGGCAGAACGACATACACAGCCATACAGGAAATCGTAGACCTTCAGAGGCAAGCCAACTCAGGGACGCATAGGACCAGGGAGGTGTGCCTGGTGGCCTCGCTAGATGTCCGCAACGCATTCAACTCCCTGGATCACAAAGACATAGCATACGCAATAGAACAACTAGGCGTCCCTAAGTACCTCCAAAGGGTCGTGCTAAGTTATCTGAGGGATAGGGAGGTTACCTCGAGAACTCCGGAAGGGGCCGAACACACCTTCAGACTGCTCGCAGGGGTACCTCAGGGCGGAATCCTGGGGCCAACATTATGGAATGCCACCTACGACGACGTGCTGAGGGTGGGCGCTCCCGATGGCGTGCACATCATCGGCTTCGCCGACGATATAACGATCGTCGTGGTAGATAGGAAGCTAGACGTGGCAGCGGCGAAATTGCAAAATACGATCACTTCTATTAACGAGTGGATGACGGCCAGACAGCTGACGATGGTCCCAGAGAAAACAAAACTGGCCCTACTCACGGGCAGAAGACGACTCGGACCAATTACCCTCGACATACTTGGGCAAAGGATCACGTCAGACAAGTCAATCAAGGTCTTAGGGGTGCTGATAGACAAAAACGACACCTTCCTCCAACACGCGAGGTATGTAACCGAAAAGGCCACCAAGAGCTTTGAGGCTCTATCAAGGTTGATGCCTAATAAGGGAGGGGCAAGAGCCTCTAAACGGAAAGTGCTCTGCAGCGCCGCAACCTCAATCTTGCTATACGCCGCGGAGATATGGGGCCACGCCATGAAATACGAAGCCGCAAGAGACATGGTAAACAAACTGCTAAGAAACATGGCAATAAGAATCACAAGCGCGTATAGGACCGCTCCATTGAATGAAGTACTGGTGCTCGCCGGAATCCCACCCGCACACATACTGGTCAAGGCGAGAGCGGAGAAGTGGGATACCTCAAAAAAACTGCTGGAATGGCAGCTTGAGTGGGACAAGCAAGACTCGTGGACTCACACGTTGGTGACAGACATCAGAACCTGGGTAGGCCGTAGCCATGGCGAGTTGAATTACACCCTCTCCCAACTGTTCACGGGCCATGGAGAGAACGGCCGATACTTAGTCAAAATAGGCAAAAGGGAGAATGAGGATTGCGTCGACTGCGGCCTACCCGACGACAAGCGCCACGCGGTCTACGAGTGCCCCAGATGGCACGGGGAAAGACTAGACCTCAACAGATCACTGCAAACACAGGTTAACCCCGAGAACACTGTGGCTACCATACTACAAAGCGTAGAGAACTGGGACGCTTTTAACCGATTCTGCCAAGTCGTGATAGGCACCAGAGAACGAGAGGGACGAGTCTAGCCCATAGAGGTACTAAAGACTTCCCTCGCGAAGTACCTCCACAGCCGGAAGAATATTAGTAATGATGCCCGGCTGCGGCGGATTAACAGTAGAGAGAGGAAAGGGTTTTTAGTGGGTCTCAACCCCACACTCCCCCCGGCATTGAGCCCACACGGGGGGGGGTAGTCTGAATAGATTTCCCCAACCTCGATAAAAAAAAAAAAAAAAAAAAAAAAAAAAAAAAAAAAAGGTTAGGTTAGGTTAGGTTAGGTTAGGTTAGGTTAGGTTAGGTTAGGTTAGGTTAGGTTAGGTTAGGTTAGGTTAGGTTAGGTTAGGTTAGGTTAGGTTAGGTTAGGTTAGGTTAGGTTAGGTTAGGTTAGGTTAGGTTAGGTTAGGTTAGGTTATCACAAACGTCAACAGCTGGCTGACCGAGAAGGAACTAACACTGGTACCCCACAAAACTAAGATAGCCCTCCTAACTGGTAGGCGGAGACTCGGCGAGGTGACGATGGACGTGCTGGGCAACAGATAACAGCGGCAAAGGCAATTAAAGTGCTAGGGGTGACGCTCGATAAGAACGGGACTTTCATTGCTCATGCAAGGGAAGTAGCGCAGAGAGCCCTGAAGAGCTGCAATGCTCTAAGCAAAGTACTCCCGAACAAGGGGGGATGCAGAGCATCGAAGAGAAAGGTACTGGCTAGTGCGGTCCAATCGATCCTGCTTTACGCGAGCGACGTGTGGGTGGGGGCCATGGAGTGGGCATGCGCGAGAGACGTGATAAACAAGGTCCTGAGATTACTTGCGATCAGAGTAGTGAGCGCGTACCGGACGGTGGCGCTCGATGACGCACTAGTACTGGCCGGAATACCCCCAGCGCAGGTCCTTGTCAAAGGAAGAGCAGAAAGGTGGAGCAAGATGGAAGTCTGCATCGAGTGGCAGCTACACTGGGAACGAAGGCACTCATGGACGCGCGACCTTATCGGAGACATCTGGGCGTGGGTGGGAAGAACCCACGGCGAGACGAACTACACCATCACGCAATTCTTCACCGGCCACGGGGAAAATGGCGAATATCTAGAAAGATTCGGTCTACGCGAGACAGGCGAGTGCGTGGATTGCGGACTACCGGACAACAGCGCGCACGCTGTGTACGAATGCCCGAGGTGGTATGGGGAGAGGTCACTACTCCATGAAAGGATACACACCACCATGACACCCGGCAACACTGTAGAGCTGATGCTGAGGAATGAAGGAACATGGAATGAAATAGTGCACTTCATCCAATTGGTGATAGACACCAGGGAAATCGAAGGCAGAGTGCCGTAAGACCGACCCCACACACACCCCAACTGTAGTAGTATAGTCCCTGACCCAGGTGCATAGCAACAGCAGCACGGCCGGAAGAGCGCACACGCAAAAAAGCTAAGCAACAAGCGAGAGTCCCCCTTAACGCGTATTTAACTTAATGTGTTAAACTCTTTACTTTGAATGATAATTATTGGGAATAACGCCCTCGCACTTAAGAAGCGCAACATGCTTAACCCACCACGACCGGAGGGATATTAATAAAATGATGCCCGGGAGTGGCGGATACATAGATATGTGAAATGGGAGAAGGGGTTTAGTGGCCCACCACACTACCTCCGCCATAGATTATAGGCGGAGGTGTGCCGAAGGCATTCCCCAATTCCCTCCATAGCATGATGGAAAAAAAAAAAAAAAAAAAAAAAGGTTAGGTTAGGTTAGGTTAGGTTAGGTTAGGTTAGGTTAGGTTAGGTTAGGTTAGGTTAGGTTAGGTTAGGTTAGGTTAGGTTAGGTTAGGTTAGGTTAGGTTAGGTTAGGTTAGGTTAGGTTAGGTTAGGTTAGGTTAGGTTAGGTTAGGTTAGGTTAGGTTAGGTTAGGTTAGGTTAGGTTAGGTTAGGTTAGGTTAGGTTAGGTTAGGTTAGGTTAGGTTAGGTTAGGTTAGGTTAGGTTAGGTTAGGTTAGGTTAGGTTAGGTTAGGTTAGGTTAGGTTAGGTTAGGTTAGGTTAGGTTAGGTTAGGTTAGGTTAGGTTAGGTTAGGTTAGGTTAGGTTAGGTTAGGTTAGGTTAGGTTAGGTTAGGTTAGGTTAGGTTAGGTTAGGTTAGGTTAGGTTAGGTTAGGTTAGGTTAGGTTAGGTTAGGTTAGGTTAGGTTAGGTTAGGTTAGGTTAGGTTAGGTTAGGTTAGGTTAGGTTAGGTTAGGTTAGGTTAGGTTAGGTTAGGTTAGGTTAGGTTAGGTTAGGTTAGGTTAGGTTAGGTTAGGTTAGGTTAGGTTAGGTTAGGTTAGGTTAGGTTAGGTTAGGTTAGGTTAAATGTCGAGACCCCGCAGTGCGTCCCTACAAGAGGAACTCGGGGAACTGGGGATGGCAACCCATCCGAAGTTGCCAAGGATAGCGGCGACGCAGCCAAACCCTACGGCGAGAATGGCACATCAAGCTGCAACTAACGGTACCCCCCGGGCCACCACCCCACCACCCTCGCCGCGAGTCGGGGAACTGGTGATGAGCTGGGACGAAGAGGCCGGAAGCTCCAAAACGGTAGAAGGCACCCCCCCCACAATGCTAGGGGGAGACATAGCGACAATGATGCCAGACCAGAGAAAGATCAATACCAAGGCGCTAAACAAGAAAGTACTAGACCTGATTAATCTGGTCGTCGCTAAAGTTGAGAAACTAGACAGTTGCATATCCAGGAATACAGCCGTGGAGATCAAAACTGTCACGATGGAACTGGTCAGCACGATGTCCCAGCTCGGATCCAAGGAGGTGCGAAGCTTCATAAAGGGCATACCACCAAAGGGGGAAAGGAGACCTGGGCCGCAGGAAGAGACATCAAAGACCCCCGTTCAATGCACCAGGTGTCGCAAGATTATTAAAGAGGAAGATGTACGGAGGGATAGGCTCCAGAGACACGTAGAAAGGTGCGACAACTTTGAAAAAGCCTGGGCACTGGCGAGCTTGGAGTGGCCCGAGGGCACAGCCAGGAACGTCTTCCAGCAGGATGGGGAATGGCTGGAGAATGAGGTCGTTATCTACGACAAGGCTCCCGGAGGCAGGGCAAGGGGAGACATGGGTAAGCGCCACCCCGAATTTAGAAAGGCCATTAACGAGGCCCAAACGTTGATGGGGGGTATGACCACCTATAAAAAGTACGAATCCATAATAGAGGAGAACGACGATACCGAGAAGGAGGGAAAAGTACGCTTCCTCTTTCTCGCGCATGCGGATGGGACCACCCAAGAGCAGAGAGCGAAAAGCAGCTATGAAACGCTCCAGAAAGCCGCAACGAGGATGATGGCCACTAAACAAAACAGGGCGAAGATATTCGCAGAACGAGAAATGGCCGGGATGGTGGCAAAGCTAGCGGAATGCGCATTCTACAATAAAGGCATCGCCTATTGCGTCGACGGTAACACGAAAAAGCAACAAGATCCCAGCAAAGGGACCAACTCCGACTCGGTCACCATTCTCCTGAAGGACCAAAACATGACATACGCCGATCTCCTGAAGGGAGCCCGCAAGGCACTAACTGGCCCCGAAAGGGAGGCACTCAAGGCATCCCATAAAACCAAAGATGGCAACCTGCGATTGGTCATCGACCAGAGGAAAGGCGACGTCAACGCTGTCACCAGCAAACTCCGCGAGGAGCTAGGGCAGAGCGCGGAATGCAAGGTGAGGCAGGACCGGGACACGTACTATATTAGAGAGCTCGACGAGATAACCACTAAAGAAGACGTTACCAAGGCCATCACCGCCAGCATGGGGGATACTCCCGCGGGCTGGCTCGAGGTATCCGAAATACGGACCTCTGAGAGCGGCCGAAGGACGGCTACCCTGGTCGTGGCGAAAGAAAAAAGCCAGGTAATGGACGAACACCCCGCCATCTGGGTAGGCATTACGAAATGCCCGATTAGGAAGAGGGTCGAGGTTCAGAAGTGCGCTAAGTGTTGGGGCGTACACGAGAAGGCCGGGAAGTGCGCGGACCGCGACGTTAAGGGGAAGTGTCTGAACTGCGGGAGCGAGGGCCACTTCAGGGACAATTGTAAAAACGATAAACATTGCGCGCTATGCAACCAACCAGGCCATGCTCCATGGACAATGGCGTGTCCCGAATACAAGGCCGCCATCAGAGCGGCAGAGCGGGGCAGGACCAAATCGCGCCTCGTAAATCGCAAGATCGATACCCCTAGCGAGTCACCGCGAGGTCCCAAACCACCCGTGATATAGACACCTTCCTCCTGTGATAACTTACGGTACCTGATTACTCCTCTGTACCTGATTCGTAACTCTATTTATCTACCGTTGTTAACTCGCCCAGATATTTATATTATTTACACCTGTTTTAATTTTACCGTTCATAACTTGTATATACAACCGATTTTAACTTGTGTTATTGTACTATATACACTAATTTTAACTTGTTATACATACTCACACCGCCTATTTTAACTACATCGTCCATCTATATTATTTATTTACACCTGTGTTAATTTGTACCGTCCGTAACTTACATTTACAAACGTTTTAAATTTTGCTATTTAGCTATTAAAACCAGACTACCTCCATTTTACTCACGCACAATGAATCTAAAGGTAATCCAGATTAATCTGAACAACAGAAGGGCAGCCTTCGATCTAGCAGTCCATACAGCACAAGCCCTACAGGCGGACCTGCTGTTGCTATCGGAGATAGGTGCATCAGCGAAAAAGCTCACCATTATAGACTCCAGCACCAAGGCGGGAATACTCGTCACGAACAAGAGAGTGACGATCAAGGAGGCAGGGGGAGGCGACGGGTACGCTTGGGTTGTGGTGGGCGAATACCTGGTATACAGCGTGTACCTCTCCCCTAATGAAGACGACGCGACATTTGAATCAAAGCTTGACGCACTACAGCGAGATATAAGGGCCCGTAAGATAAGGAAGGCTGTTACGGCCGGCGACTTCAACGCGGCCTCCCCCGCCTGGGGATCAACAAGAACCAACAGGAGGGGCGAGATACTCCTAGCCTGGATCAACTCATTAGACCTGTGTGTGATAAATCAGGGAGATCAGCCCACCTTCGTGAGGGGCGAACAGGAATCCCACCTCGACCTCACGCTCACCTCCGCAGCAGCCAAGGACGACGTGGGGGCGTGGCGGGTAATGGAGAATGAGACCTTGAGCGATCACCGCTACATTGAATGGACACTGCAACCGAGGCGACGGGCGCTGCACAAGGACCACCCACCCCAGATACTGGGGTGGAAGGACAACAAAATCGACTCCCAGAAGTTGAAGGCTGAGATCGAGAAAATCCAGCCGGAACATATAACTGGGGCGGGAGACCTCCGGAAAACCCTACAAGAAATCTGTGAAAACACCATGCCCAGACGACGGAGGGCCACCGGTGGCGCGTTCTGGTGGAACAGCACAATAGCCGATGCCAGAAAAAGCTGCGTGGCTGCGAGGCGCACAGTGCAACGACACAGGAGGGCAAACAGACCCCTCGGACAAACGCTCGCCGAATGGAAATCGGCGCGGTTAGCCTTAAGCAGGCTTATATATGAGAGCAAGAGAACCCACTGGAACGCCCTTCGCGACGAGCTCGACAAGGATATATGGGGGAAGGGTTACAAGATCGTAACCCGTAAGATCTCGAGACGGTCCAACCCCATAGGCTGGACGGATTCGGCTTACTACGATACGATCCGCAACCTATTTCCTAGACGAGATGGCGCACACCAAGATAACATCGTCCCCGAGGACGATTACCCCGATATTACAACCGCCGAAATCATAGAAGCAGCAAGAGCCCTGCCCAACAGGAAGGCCCCGGGACCGGACCTTGTACCAGCATCCATCGTCAAGACCATAGCCCTTGCGAGACCGGAGATGTGGGCCGACTTGGCCAATAAATACATCGGCATGGGCCTGTACCCCACACAATGGAAGGAGGCGAGGCTAACCCTTATCCCCAAGCCCGGCGGGTCCTTCAGACCGATATGTCTGCTGGATTTCGCCGGGAAGATCGTAGAGAAGGTGATCAAAAAGAGGCTCGATTCGGCCATAGACGGCAAACTGTCGAACAGACAATATGGCTTCCGGAAAGGCAGAACGACATACACAGCCATACAGGAAATCGTAGACCTTCAGAGGCAAGCCAACTCAGGGTCGCATAGGACCAGGGAGGTGTGCCTGGTGGCCTCGCTAGATGTCCGCAACGCATTCAACTCCCTGGATCACAAAGACATAGCATACGCAATAGAACAACTAGGCGTCCCTAAGTACCTCCAAAGGGTCGTGCTAAGTTATCTGAGGGATAGGGAGGTTACCTCGAGAACTCCGGAAGGGGCCGAACACACCTTCAGACTGCTCGCAGGGGTACCTCAGGGCGGAATCCTGGGGCCAACATTATGGAATGCCACCTACGACGACGTGCTGAGGGTGGGCGCTCCCGATGGCGTGCACATCATCGGCTTCGCCGACGATATAACGATCGTCGTGGTAGATAGGAAGCTAGACGTGGCAGCGGCGAAATTGCAAAATACGATCACTTCTATTAACGAGTGGATGACGGCCAGACAGCTGACGATGGTCCCAGAGAAAACAAAACTGGCCCTACTCACGGGCAGAAGACGACTCGGACCAATTACCCTCGACATACTTGGGCAAAGGATCACGTCAGACAAGTCAATCAAGGTCTTAGGGGTGCTGATAGACAAAAACGACACCTTCCTCCAACACGCGAGGTATGTAACCGAAAAGGCCACCAAGAGCTTTGAGGCTCTATCAAGGTTGATGCCTAATAAGGGAGGGGCAAGAGCCTCTAAACGGAAAGTGCTCTGCAGCGCCGCAACCTCAATCTTGCTATACGCCGCGGAGATATGGGGCCACGCCATGAAATACGAAGCCGCAAGAGACATGGTAAACAAACTGCTAAGAAACATGGCAATAAGAATCACAAGCGCGTATAGGACCGCTCCATTGAATGAAGTACTGGTGCTCGCCGGAATCCCACCCGCACACATACTGGTCAAGGCGAGAGCGGAGAAGTGGGATACCTCAAAAAAACTGCTGGAATGGCAGCTTGAGTGGGACAAGCAAGACTCGTGGACTCACACGTTGGTGACAGACATCAGAACCTGGGTAGGCCGTAGCCATGGCGAGTTGAATTACACCCTCTCCCAACTGTTCATGGGCCATGGAGAGAACGGCCGATACTTAGTCAAAATAGGCAAAAGGGAGAATGAGGATTGCGTCGACTGCGGCCTACCCGACGACAAGCGCCACGCGGTCTACGAGTGCCCCAGATGGCACGGGGAAAGACTAGACCTCAACAGATCACTGCAAACACAGGTAAACCCCGAGAACACTGTGGCTACCATACTACAAAGCGTAGAGAACTGGGACGCTTTTAACCGATTCTGCCAAGTCGTGATAGGCACCAGAGAACGAGAGGGACGAGTCTAGCCCATAGAGGCACTAAAGACTTCCCTCGCGAAGTACCTCCACAGCCGGAAGAATATTAGTAATGATGCCCGGCTGC
Source organism: Pyrocoelia pectoralis (assembly GCA_036250285.1). Taxonomy (NCBI): domain Eukaryota; kingdom Metazoa; phylum Arthropoda; class Insecta; order Coleoptera; family Lampyridae; genus Pyrocoelia; species Pyrocoelia pectoralis. The sequence goes on along the minus strand of JAVRBK010000044.1, from coordinate 24,830 downwards.
GGCGGATTAACAGTAGAGAGAGGAAAGGGTTTTTAGTGGGTCTCAACCCCACACTCCCCCCGGCATTGAGCCCACACGGGGGGGTAGTCTGAATAGATTTTCCCCAACCTCGATAAAAAAAAAAAAAAAAAAAAAAAAAAAAAAGGTTAGGTTAGGTTAGGTTAGGTTAGGTTAGGTTAGGTTAGGTTAGGTTAGGTTAGGTTAGGTTAGGTTAGGTTAGGTTAGGTTAGGTTAGGTTAGGTTAGGTTAGGTTAGGTTAGGTTAGTTAGGTTAGGTTAGGTTAGGTTAGGTTAGGTTAGGTTAGGTTAGGTTAGGTTAGGTTAGGTTAGGTTAGGTTAGGTTAGGTTAGGTTAAGTTAGGTTAGGTTAGGTTAGGTTAGGTTAGGTTAGGTTAGGTTAGGTTAGGTTAGGTTAGGTTAGGTTAGGTTAGGTTAGGTTAGGTTAGGTTAGGTTAGGTTAGGTTAGGTTTAGGTTAGGTTAGGTTAGGTTAGGTTAGGTTAGGTTAGGTTAGGTTAGGTTAGGTAGGTTAGGTTAGGTTAGGTTAGGTTAGTTAGGTTAGGTTAGGTTAGGTTAGGTTAGGTTAGGTTAGGTTAGGTTAGGTTAGGTTAGGTTAGGTTAGTTAGGTTAGGTTAGGTTAGGTTAGGTTAGGTTAGGTTAGGTTAGGTTAGGTTAGGTTAGGTTAGGTTAGGTTAGGTTAGGTTAGGTTAGGTTAGGTTAGGTTAGGTTAGGTTTAGGTTAGGTTAGGTTAGGTTAGGTTATGTTAGGTTAGGTTAGGTTAGGTTAGGTTAGGTTAGGTTAGGTTAGGTTAGGTTAGGTTAGGTTAGTTAGGTTAGGTTAGGTTAGGTTAGGTTAGGTTAGGGTTAGGTTAGGTTCGGTTAGGTTAGGTTCGGTTAGGTTAGGTTAGGTTAGGTTAGGTTAGGTTAGGTTAGGTTCGGTTAGGTTAGGTTAGGTTAGGTTAGGTTAGTTAGGTTAGGTTCGGTTCGGTTAGGTTAGTAGGTTCGGTTAGGTTTTAGGTTAGGTTAGGTTAGGTTAGGTTAGGTTATTAGTTTTTAGGTTAGGTTAGGTTAGGTTAGGTTAGGTTAGGTTAGGTTAGGTTAGGTTAGGTTAGGTTAGGTTAGGTTAGGTTAGGTTAGTTAGGTTAGGTTGGTTAGGTTAGGTTAGGTTAGGTTAGGTTAGGTTAGGTTAGGTTAGGTTAGGTTAGGTTAGGTTAGGTTGGGTTAGGTTAGGTTAGGTTAGGTTAGGTTAGGTTAGGTTAGGTTAGGTTAGTCGCACACGTAATCGCGACGAGAGTGGACGTGTTTTAAGCGCTCTCCGGCCTTAAAACGAGCGTAACGGGACGACGTGTCGCTAAAATTCTGTGAAGGGTGTCGTTGGAAGCGCGCTCAAAAAACAAAATTTTTGGTGAAAACCGCGTCGAAATCGGACAATCGGTAACGAAGTTACAGGTGTTTTAGTGCAAAAGGCTTATCGGCGGACCACGTGGTTGGCTAAAACGCGAACCGAGATAGTGAGACGATAACGAGTGATATCAACAGGTAGACCTAACGAGGACGAGTCCAACGCGCACCGGGCGGGCCTTATCGCGCCACGCGCGGGGGCGCAACAGCCCTATCAGTTTTCGCGTTCTCCGCACTGATAGGGTTACAGGAGGCGAACGGAAAGGCGTACGAAGTTGCGGTAAGCAGAACTGGGTTTGGGCTTAAAAGACGCTTCTTTTGAGCCCCCACAGGTGAGGGTGCGACCACCCCTTGACGGGTCGCTTCGGCGGACCACGTGGTGACCAGACCGCGAACGGAGACATCGAGACGATAACGAGTGCTACCAATAGGAAGCCCAAACGAGGACGATTCTAACGCGCATCGGGCGGGCCTTATCGCGTCACGCACCGGGGCGCAACAGCCCTATCAATTTCCAAATTCTTGGCACTGATAGGGTGATAGAAGCTGATCGGGAAGGAGTACAAAGGTGAGACAAGTATCAGTGGACGCGGGCTTGGAAGCCGCTTCTTTCGAGCCCACACACGATAGGGTGCGACAACCCCTTGACCACCCTTAAATAGTGAACAGCGGCAGCGGCTGTGGCAGGACAAAAAAGGGATAATAGTGTAGGTAAATACTAATTAGGGTGCAAATAGTGAAATAGGGTAAACGGACAAAGGGTAGTTTCCACCCCTAAAGGTTGGAAACCCACGTGAAGCCATCTGGGGACAGTCAATTGGGAACAATAAGCGACAGTGGCAACGAAGGATAAAGGGGTGGCGGTCTGAGAGCCCCCCCCCCCCCCCCCTCCGGCACCACTGGGTGGTAAGCATATAGTGTAAATAGTGTAAATAGTTGGGTATGTAGGCTAAGTGTTAGTGCACAGTGTGGATCTGGGGCCAATAAGAGGCTGCAGCAACAGGACGAGAATAGGAAGGGGGAAACCTTGCCTTGAGTACAAAGGAAAATGGGGAAACCCAAAGCGAAGGCAACGAGGCTTGTCGATTTCGACGAGCTACAGGCCAACTACGAACTGTTACTGGTTAACGAGCGAGACCAGAACAGGGATTTGAATGACCGATACGAGAGGGTTAAGGATAAGTACGGTACCATGAAGGACCAGTACCACGAGGAAGCGGAGAGGTGCGGCAAGCTACAGGAAGGGCTCGATAACCTGGAACGTGAAAAAGCCAACCTGATAGAAAAGCTCCTGGTAGGGGATACGGAGCTACGGGAAGTGCGGATCAAGCTAAGGGAGACTGACGATAAGTACGGAGCAATGGTTAAGAGGTACGGAGAACTCGATGCGAGGTACGAACAGGAGAGGCAAACGAATGACACACTTAGGATAACGATCATGGATCTAACAGCCGCTTTGCAAGCGAAAGTGAATGGCACAAACGAGGTGGCCACGCAAACGGAACTGCGGGCAACAGGAGAGAAGCCCTAAACCTACGCCCAGGTGGCGACCGCACCGGGAACCACCGACCCCCCGACGGAGCAGGTGGTAAAGGTAAAGACGGAGGTAACTCCCATGGAATACAGGCACTGGCACACGGAATGCACCAATGTGGATGAGGAACAAAACCGGCAAAATAAAACGCGGCGACGACCCCCGCGGGGGAACGGGACGGGAGACATCCCAGGAAGTGACAACAGCGACAGCGACACCAAAACGAGGTTCACACGGACCAGGCGGGATGCCGTGTTGGTGAAGCTAAACGACCAGGACGATTTCGAGGACACTCTGAGAAAGCTCAGAACAATGGACTGCGAGGAAATGGGGCTCCACGTAGAAGGAGCGACGAAGACCGCCAGAGGGGACATCCTCCTTAAACTGGGAAAGGGGGATCTCCCGGTGGAGATAGTGAGGACGAAGATTGCGGCCGCTATACCAGATAGGGCAACAATAGTACTGGGCAACCAGGCGACGATCGAGATTAGGAACCTCGATGCGGTATCCACCGGTAAGGAGGTACTGGAAGCAGTGGCGAAGGCGGAACCAGGAAGTGGGGGCCGTTTAAAGAATATCAGGCGAATAGAAAGGGGAGCGCAAATAGCGTACGTGGAAATCGACAAGAACGCTGCGGTGAGGATGGCTGAAGTAGGACACCTGAGGGTGGGTTTTACATCATGCCAAATAAGGATACCACCGGTCAGGGTGAGATGCAGCAGATGCTGGGCGATCGGGCATCTAGCTGCCTCGTGTAGCGGAACTAACAGGAGGCGCTGGTGCTTCAACTGCGGCAAGCAGGGACACCAGGCGAGGGAATGTAGCGAAGAAGCTTTTTGCTTCACGTGCGAGGCCAGCTCGGCTGGATCCGGGGCTGGTCACAGAGCATTCACCAACGGATGCCCACGCACAAGGTGCACATACGGGGGAACAAGAACCAGGGACAATTAGTGGAATGGGGAAGGTAGCAGGTAGCTACGGATGAGGCAAGGGAGGGGCGGGGCTAGCCACCACGTAGGCTGGTCCCGCCCCTCTGGACGGCAGGAACAACACTGAACATCGGCAAACAACTAGGGGGCGAACACCGGCCCCCGGACATAACTCGGCCGCGAAGAATGCCATTTTGGCGATGCCCGACCGAGCAAACAAGTCAGACGAGAGGAAAGGGTTTTAGTGGGTATACCTTACCTAGATGGAAGGGAGTCCCACACACCCCCCGCTATAGAGCCGAGCGGGGGAGCCTATAAAAGGTTTCCCAAACCTCAGAAAAAAAAAAAAAAAAAAAAAAAAAGTAGGTTAGGTAGGTTAGGTTAGGTTAGGTTAGGTTAGGTTAGGTTAGGTTAGGTTAGGTTAGGTTAGGTTAGGTTTAGGTTAGGTTAGGTTAGGTTAGGTTAGGTTAGGTTAGGTTAGGTTAGGTTAGGTTAGGTTAGGTTAGGTTAGGTTAGGTTAGGTTAGGTTAGGTTAGGTTAGGTTAGGTTAGGTTAGGTTAGGTTAGGTTAGGTTAGGTTAGGTTAGGTTAGGTTAGGTTAGGTTAGGTTAGGTTAGGTTAGGTTAGGTTAGGTTAGGTTAGGTTAGGTTAGGTTAGGTTAGGTTAGGTTAGGTTAGGTTAGGTTAGGTTAGGTTAGGTTAGGTTAGGTTAGGTTAGTCGCACACGTAATCGCGACGTGAGTGGACGTGTTTTAAGCGCTCTCCGGCCTTAAACGAGCGTAACGGGACGGCGTGTCGCTAAAATTCTGTGAAGGGTGTCGTTGGAAGCGCGCTCAAAAACAAAATTTTTGGTGAAAACCGCGTCGAAATCGGACAATCGGTAACGAAGTTACAGGTGTTTTAGTGCAAAAGGCTTATCGGCGGACCACGTGGTCGGCTAAAACGCGAACCGAGATAGGGAGACGATAACGAGTGATATCAACAGGTAGACCTAACGAGGACGAGTCCAACGCGCACCGGGCGGGCCTTATCGCGCCACGCGCGGGGGCGCAACAGCCCTATCAGTTTTCGCGTTCTCCGCACTGATAGGGTTACAGGAGGCGTACGGAAAGGCGTACGAAGTTGCGGTAAGCAGAACTGGGTTTGGGCTTAAAAGACGCTTCTTTTGAGCCCCCACAGGTGAGGGTGCGACCACCCCTTGACGGGTCGCTTCGGCGGACCACGTGGCGACCAGACCGCGAACGGAGACATTGAGACGATAACGAGTGCTACCAATAGGAAGCCCAAACGAGGACGATTCTAACGCGCATCGGGCGGGCCTTATCGCGTCACGCACCGGGGCGCAACAGCCCTATCAATTTCCAAATTCTTGGCACTGATAGGGTGATAGAAGCTGATCGGGAAGGAGTACAAAGGTGAGGCAAGTATCAGTGGACGCGGGCTTGGAAGCCGCTTCTTTCGAGCCCACACACGATAGGGTGCGACAACCCCTTGACCACCCTTAAATAGTGAACAGCGGCAGCGGCTGTGGCAGGACAAAAAAGGGGTAATAGTGTAGGTAAATACTAATTAGGGTGCAAATAGTGAAATAGGGTAAACGGACAAAGGGTAGTTTCCACCCCTAAAGGTTGGAAACCCACGTGAAGCAATCTGGGGACAGACAATTGGGAACAATAAGCGACAGTGGCAACGAAGGATAAAGGGGTGGCGGTCTGAGAGCCCCCCCCCCTCCGGCACCACTGGGCGGTGAGCATATAGTGTAAATAGTGTAAATAGTTGGGTATGTAGGCTAAGTGTTAGTGCACAGTGTGGACCTGGGGCCAATAAGAGGCTGCAGCAACAGGACGAGAATAGGAAGGGGGAAACCTTGCCTTGAGTACAAAGGAAAATGGGGAAACCCAAAGCGAAGGCAACGAGGCTTGTCGATTTCGACGAGCTACAGGCCAACTACGAACTGTTACTGGTTAACGAGCGAGACCAGAACAGGGATTTGAATGACCGATACGAGAGGGTTAAGGATAAGTACGGTACCATGAAGGACCAGTACCACGAGGAAGCGGAGAGGTGCGGCAAGCTACAGGAAGGGCTCGACAACCTGGAACGTGAAAAGGCCAACCTGATAGAAAAGCTCCTGGTAGGGGATACGGAGCTACGGGAATTGCGGATCAAGCTAAGGGAGACTGACGATAAGTACGGAGCAATGGTTAAGAGGTACGGAGAACTCGATGCGAGGTACGAACAGGAGAGGCAAACGAATGACACACTTAGGATAACGATCATGGATCTAACAGCAGCTTTGCAAGCGAAAGTGAATGGCACAAACGAGGTGGCCACGCAAACGGAACTGCGGGCAACAGGAGAGAAGCCCAAAACCTACGCCCAGGTGGCGACAGCACCGGGAACTACCGACCCCCCGACGGAGCAGGTGGTAAAGGTAAAGACGGAGGTAACTCCCATGGAATACTGGCACAGGCACACGGAATACACCAATGTGGATGAGCAACAAAACCGGCAAAATAAAACGCGGCGACGACCCCCGCGGGGGAACGGGACGGGAGACATCCCAGGAAGTGACAACAGCGACAGCGACACCAAAACGAGGTTCACACGGACCAGGCGGGATGCCGTGTTGGTGAAGCTAAACGACCAGGACGATTTCGAGGACACTCTGAGAAAGCTCAGAACAATGGACTGCGAGGAAATGGGGCTCCACGTAGAAGGAGCGACGAAGACCGCCAGGGGGGACATCCTCCTTAAACTGGGAAAGGGGGATGTCCCGGTGGAGATAGTGAGGACGAAGATTGCGGCCGCTATACCAGATAGGGCAACAATAGTACTGGGCAACCAGGCGACGATCGAGATTAGGAACCTCGATGCGGTATCCACCGGAAACGAGGTACTGGAAGCAGTGGCGAAGGCGGAACCAGGAAGTGGGGGGCCGTTTAAAGAATATCAGGCGAATAGAAAGGGGAGCGCAAATAGCGTACGTGGAAATCGACAAGAATGCGGCGGTGAGGATGGCTGAAGTAGGACACCTGAGGGTGGGTTTTACATCATGCCAAGTAAGGATACCACCGGTCAGGCTGAGATGCAGCAGATGCTGGGCGATCGGGCATCTAGCTGCCTCGTGTAGTGGAACTAACAGGAGGGGCTGGTGCTTCAACTGCGGTAAGCAGGGACACCAGGCGAGGGAATGTAGCGAAGAAGCTTTTTGCTTCACGTGCGAGGCCAGCTCGGCTGGATCCGGGGCTGGTCACAGAGCATTCACCAACGGATGCCCACGCACAAGGTGCACATACGGGGTACAAGAACCAGGGACACTTAGTCAAACGAGCAAGGTAGCCAGGAGGCACCGGAGAGGGATCAGGAGGGGCGGGGCTAGCCACTACGAAGGCTAGTCCCGCCCTTCTCGAAGGCAGGAGCAGATCGAACATCGGCGACCAACTAGGGGGCGAACACCTGCCCTTGGACACACAACTCGGCCGTGAAGAATGCCATAATGGCGATGCCCGACCGAGCACACAAGTCAGGTATGGAGAGGAAAGGGTTTTAGTGGGTATACCTTACCTAGATGGAAGGGAGTCCCACACACCCCCCGCTATAGAGCCGAGCGGGGGAGCCTATAAAAGGTTTCCCAAACCTCACTAAAAAAAAAAAAAAAAAAAAAAAAAAAGGTTAGGTTAGGTTAGGTTAGGTTAGGTTAGGTTAGGTTAGGTTAGGTTAGGTTAGGTTAGGTTAGGTTAGGTTAGGTTAGGTTAGGTTAGGTTAGGTTAGGTTAGGTTAGGTTAGGTTAGGTTAGGTTAGGTTAGGTTAGGTTAGGTTAGGTTTAGTCGATATCTGCGGAACGGATCCAGCACACAACACAATTGCAGAGAGAGAATGGAGGACGGAGGCAATTAAGGTTACGGCGGGAGCCGAAAAATACGCCGAAGTTCTTGGTAAATTAAAAGCATCGGTAGAGGGCTCGGACCATAAAAAAAACATAAAGTTGGTCAAGGCGACAAAAGAAAAAGACCTCCTCATAATCACGAGTAAGGGTGCGGCCGAAGAGATTCAGCAACACCTGAGGAGCTCCATTCCAGGAGTACAAGCTCGAAATCTTATAAGGAAGTCGACATTACTCATAAACAACCTCGACGTCTTTACGGACGCCAAGAACGTAGGCGATAAGCTAAATAACGAACTGGGATCAGCCTGCCCCGTAGAACTCGGTGACATAAAGATCAGGGAGAACGCTAGGGGAAATAGGTACGCCGAGGTGTCCATCGGTAGGGAACTGGCAAGAAAAGTACTCAACTTGCGTAAAATCGAAATTGGCTGGGCAACCTGCAGGATCAGGGAGCGGGTGGAGATACCGCGCTGCAACAACTGCCTCATGATGGGGCATATAAGAAGAGACTGCCAGGCGCGTCAGATTCAGGGAAAAAAATGCTACAGATGTGGCAAGGAAGGCCACATCGCACGGGAGTGCACGGCAAGCGAATTTTGTACGTCCTGCAACATAGAAGGTCACAGACCGGACAACATGAGCTGTCCAATATTCCGGGCAGAGATACGAAAGAAGGAGCGGTTCCCCAGCGCAAGGAAAGCTAGCAGTTACGGGCTACTGGAGCAACCAGAGTCAACACGAGCCAGTAGTACAAGCCTGGCGAGTGCAAGCAGTGTCTCACAGTTAAATCCTAGTCACTTACCTACCTAGTCATTCACTTATCTAGTCATTTACCTCTATTTATTTATTTATTTATTCCATTATTTATAAATTTATTTATTTATCTACTACACATAACCTATTTACTTAAACAATTACTCAGTTATGCCCAAAGACAAATATATGCGTATCCTCCAATTTAACGCTATGCGGTCAAAGGCTGCACACGAACTATTGGAAAGTACAGTAACCAAATATGATATCGACGTTGTATTAGTCTCCGAGCCGAATAAGAGAATCGCTGCGAAAAAAACTTGGATCACTGATGACCTGGCTAATGTGGCAGTGTTCTTTCCCAATCGGAAAGTGAGGTTACACAAAGTTAATAAACACGAAAGCTTTATGGAAATTTACTTAGAAGACTTCCTTCTGATAGTCGTATATCTATCCCCCAATATTTCGCTGGACGATTTTAAAAAAAAGACAGACGAGATTATGACATCGCATAGCGAAGCCATAAAGGAGATTGTGATCGCCGGCGACTTCAATGCGAAGTCGGAAACGTGGGGGGCAAGATGCAAGGACCACCGAGGGGAATACCTGGAAGAGTGGATCTCTGCAAAGAGCCTAACCACGTTAAACGATGGAGCCCCGACATGGCAAAGAAAACACCTCGTATCATGGATCGATATCACAATGGTTAGCGAAAGTATCCTCACGAAGGTTTCAGAATGGAGAGTGCTAGAAGACGAATCATTAAGCGATCACAAATATATCCTGATTAAAATTAGGTCAAGCAAGGAGCAGCGATACGCCAGGTCCAATGTCAAGCAAGAGTACGACTGGGAGGTCTTTAAAAGTCTGTTCGAGATCAATAGCGAGCTCCTCTCTTCAAGAAATATTGGACTTAGGAAACTAACCCGACTGGTAAGGACGTGTCTGTTGGGATGCAGAAAAGCGGCCCGGATAAAAGCCTCCAAGCAACCTTTTTGGTGGACGGACGAAATTGAGATGAGTAGAGATAAATGCATCGAGCAGAGGAAGAAGGTGCAGGCGATCAGTAAATACGGCGCAGCAAACGAGCTAGAACACGAACTCGAAACGCTGAGAACGTTAAGAAAAGTGCTTACGGGTGAGATAAAAACGTCCAAAAGAAACCGCTGGAGGGAAATATGTGAAGAGTTAAACAATGATATATGGGGAAAGGGTTATAAGATCACAACCGCAAAAATAGGTTTTAAAACCCCGGTGGACTTACCAGAAGAACAGAGGAAAGCCATCATCTCGCAGCTTTTCCGACAAGACAACTTACCGGACCTGAGGCA
>JAVRBK010000044.1:0-10000 GCA_036250285.1 Pyrocoelia pectoralis | reverse complement strand
TAATACAGGAGCTGGAAGTTGGTCAGGGCGAGTATACATATATAGATAACATAGTTAAAGGGAAAACCGTGAGCAAGGAAAGAAGGATGTACGCAATCTGTACTAAAGCAGAGGAGGTCATAAAACGAGCCCACATCAGAGAAGTAGTCCAGGAGTATTTACACAGAGGCAAAGAAAAGATAGTCGTCGAAATGGAAGAAGGGATAAAACTTGGGCGACTACGCAAGATTATGGAAATCGAGTTGCATGGGTTGGCCATTAACGCGATAATTCTGCGAAATAAGAGATACCGTGACAGGGAGAAAACGGATGCCATATTAATAAGGACGGATAGGGAGTCCTACGCAGATCTGCTAAAGAAGATCAAAGAAGGTGTGCAGGACAGTAAAATGCAACAAGAAATAAAGTCAGTGCGGCTGAACAGAGCGAGGGACCTGATTATCACGACTACAAAGGGTAAAGGCGATGTCGTAAACAAGCATCTACAGACAGTAGTTCCCCACATGCAGTCGAGAAACATTATGCAAACAAAGAAGATACATATAGGAAACATGGATATCTTCGTGGAAAGGGGTGACGTAGAAGCAGCTATCGCGAAGGCTTTGGGCCAAGAGGAAGTGGAAAGTATCCAAGAAATTAGGATCAGACCAGGCAGGACCGGGAACAATTCAGCGGAAGTAATAATTGGCCGTGAGGCGGGACATAAACTCCTAGATATGGGGCGCATTAAAATTGGTTGGAATAACTGTATAATAAGAGAATGGGTAGAGGTATCAAGATGCAGTAATTGCATGAAAATGGGGCATAGCAGAAGGGACTGCAAGGAGGAGGAGAACAAGGAAAAAAGGTGTTATCGGTGCACCGGGAGTGGACACATAGCGAAGGATTGTAATCGGGATATGTTCTGCCCCACGTGCGACACAAAAGGGCATAGACCCGACAACATGAGCTGCCCCACGTATCGAAAAACGGTTAGAAGCAGAAGAGAGGAGGCAAGGGACCTGCGCAACGTCGAAGGCCACCGCTCGGAGAACATACGCCGTACTGAATATAGACGGGAAGCGCGAAGTGTGCGACGCACCACAAGCGCAACGTACTCGGAATCCAGCGTCAGCGGGCGGATGGAACTGCCAGAATCAACCCGATCCAGTCGAACGAGTCTGGCCAGCGGAAGTAGCGGGCAGTTAGCGGAGGCCTAATGTCAGGCAATATTCGAGTCATCTGTGATATTTTTACGCAAACGCGACAAGTGACAAACTGTGATAAACTGTGATAACTAACCTATTTATATATATTATATTTATACATTTTTATTCATTTACTTATTTATACATATATTTACTTAAAGACATGCCCAAAGGAAAGTACTTGAAGGTACTGCAATTTAATGCTATGCGCGCAAAGGCAGCACACGCTCTATTGGAAAGAGCAATCATAAAATACGACGTGGACATCGCAATAGTCTCCGAACCAAACAAGGGGATCGTCGCGAAGAAAACTTGGGTCACTGACGACCTGGCTAACGTGGCAGTGATCTTCCCCAACCGTAAAATGAGGTTGCAGCAAATTATTAAACACGAAAGCTACATGGAGGTCTATCTAGAAGACTTCCTTCTGATAGTCGCATATATATCACCCAATATCTCTCTGGACAACTTTAAAAAAAAGGTAGATGAAATTATGACATCGCATAGCGGCGATATAAAGAAACTAGTGATTGCCGGTGACCTCAACGCGAAGTCCGAAACGTGGGGAGCAAGAAGTAAGGACCACCGAGGCGAATACCTAGAAGAGTGGATTTCAGCCAAGAATTTAACCACGTTAAACGACGGAGCGCCGACATGGCAAAGAAAAAACCTTTTGTCGTGGATTGACATTACGATGGTCAGTGAGAGCGTTCTCACGAAGGTCTCGGAATGGAGAGTGCTAGATGAGGAGACACTGAGTGATCATAAATATATTCTGATTAAAATTAGATCAAGCAGGGAGCAGCGATACGGCAGACCCAACGGCAGACAGGAATACGACTGGGAGGTGTTTAAAAGCCTCTTCGAGATAAACAGCGGGCTCCTCCCCCCAAGAAATATCGGGCTTAGGAAACTAACCCGACTAGTAAGGACCTGTCTGCTGGGATGCAGGAAAGCGTCCAGGAGAAAATCCCCCCAGCAACCTTTTTGGTGGACGGACGAAATCGAGTCGAGCAGAGAGAAATGCATCGAGCAGAGGAAGAAGGTGCAGGTGATGAGCAAACACTGCGCAGGAAACGGTATCGAAAGCGAACTCGAAACGCTGAGAACGTTAAGAAGAGAGCTCACGGGGGCGATAAAAACGTCCAAAAGAAACCACTGGAGAGAAATATGCGAAGATTTAAACAACGACATATGGGGAAAGGGTTACAAGATCACAACCGCAAAAATAGGTTTTAAAACCCCGGTGGACTTACCAGAAGAACAGAGGAAAGCCATCATCTCGCAGCTTTTCCGACAAGACAACTTACCGGACCTGAGGCACTATAGACGACAGGCCAAAACAGACGCTCACATAGAACCCGAGGAGATAGAAATAGCCTTAAAGAATATGAACCCGAACAAAGCCCCGGGACCCGACCAAATACCACTTAAGGCATGGAGAATAGTATGGAGCGTTAATCCCTCCCTTATCGTCGGGATGTTCAATAGTATGCTCAGCGATGCACGCTTCCCAGCAAGCTCCAAAATTGCGTCCGTAGTTTTGATACCGAAGCCATCAAAAGGAGAGACGAGGGAAACGTCCTACAGACCGATCTGTCTGATAAATACAATAGCGAAAGTATTCGAGAGCATTATAAATAATCGTATAATTAAAGAAATAAATGCCGGAGGAGGTTTTTCGCCCAGGCAGTACGGGTTCATAAAGGGAAAAAGTACCATCTCAGCAATTAAACACCTCTTGAACAAGAAGACGCAATGCAGAAGAAAATGGTTCGGAGTGGTGCTAATAGACATTAAAAACGCATTTAACGAAGCAGATTGGGAATCAATTCTCCAATCATTACGGGCAAAAAACGTCCCGCAATACTTATTAAATCTAATAATCAGTTACTTTGAGGAGAGACACATCAAATCCGGGAGGAATAGTAGAATCCAAATTACCGCCGGAGTGCCACAAGGGTCAATCCTGGGCCCAACACTTTGGAACGTGATGTATGATGAAGTGTTAAACCTCGAACTGCCGGAGGGGACGTCAACCATCGCGTATGCTGACGACCTGGCACTTACGATCGAAGCGAACACTATCCAAGAGTTCAACGAGATAGGAAACGAGGCAACTAGGATAATCCATAATTGGACGGAGAAGGTAAAGCTCCGAGTGGCTTGCGAGAAATCAGCACTAGTTATATTACGCGGACCGAGAAAACGACACGAAGTGGACATACAACTAGCGGGGAGAGTAATATTAACGACAAAACACGCAAAATATTTAGGAATAGTAATAGACGACAACAACAACCCCGGAACCCACATCAAAGCGGCGATACAAAGGGCCGACGGCGTGACCAATACCCTAAGTAGAATCTTACCTAATATTGGGGGTCCAAAATACGAGAAGAGAATGGTACTGTACAACTCTTGGAAATCCACCGTTCTGTACGGAGCATACTTTTGGGCCCAAGCGCTGTTGGCCAGTGCCTATAAAAAAGCGATTCGCTCAGCGCAACGGAGGATATTGATAAGAGTTACAATGGCCTACAGGACAATCTCAACAGAAGCGGTCCAGGTGATCGCGGGCGCACCGCCGGCCGAACTTGAGGCCGAAGAGAGAGAAACGATCGAAAGTTTAATAGGCACGGGAAGTAAAATTGAGAAGCGAGTATTACGAGCGGGAACACTCCACAAGTGGCAAGAAAACTGGGACACCACCACTGACAAGGCACAGTGGACTAAACATTTAATCCCTAACGTAGAGACCTGGACCAATTGTAAGCATAGATGCACCAATTATTTTCTAACGCAGGTACTGAGCGGGCATGGCTCCTTCGGGACCTACACCCTACGCATTAAGAAGACACCTAACGACTTATGCAAAGTATGCGATATCCAAGACAGCGTGGAACACGCCATTGTACACTGTAAAAGGTGGAAAGATATCAGAAGCGAACATGAAAATATAGCCTCCAAAGAGACTTTGAAGGAGATCATAAAGAGTATGGTAGACAGTAAAGATGATTGGAAAGCAGGATTAGAAATGCTAACGAAGATAATGAAAACAAAGGAAAAGGAGGACAGGGAGAATAAGCAACCAATAGGTAGACATAAGTGAAGGGCAGTAACGTAGCCATGGCAATACCTCGGGGCTTAGCCATACGTTCTGCAGAGATATAGAGGATTAGAGTTTTAGTGGGTAGACCATCTACTCCGTGGATGGGAGTCCCACACTCCCTGGGCCATCTTCCCAGGGGTGCGTAATTTGCATTTCTCCAACCTCTCACAAAAAAAAAAAAAAAAAAAAAAAAAAAAAAAAGGTTAGGTTAGGTTAGGTTAGGTTAGGTTAGGTTAGGTTAGGTTAGGTTAGGTTAGGTTAGGTTAGGTTAGGTTAGTTAGGTTAGGTTAGGTTAGGTTAGGTTAGGTTAGGTTAGGTTAGGTTAGGTTAGGTTAGGTTAGGTTAGGTTAGGTTAGGTTAGGTTAGGTTAGGTTAGGTTAGGTTAGGTTAGGTTAGGTTAGGTTAGGTTAGGTTAGGTTAGGTTAGGTTAGGTTAGTTAGGTTAGGTTAGGTTAGGTTAGGTTAGGTTAGGTTAGGTTAGGTTAGGTTAGGTTAGGTTAGGTTAGGTTAGGTTAGGTTAGGTTAGGTTAGGTTAGGTTAGGTTAGGTTAGGTTAGGTTAGGTTAGGTTAGGTTAGGTTAGGTTAGGTTAGGTTAGGTTGGTTAGGTTAGGTTAGGTTAGGTTAGGTTAGGTTAGGTTAGGTTAGGTTAGGTTAGGTTAGGTTAGGTTAGGTTAGGTTAGGTTAGGTTAGGTTAGGTTAGGTTAGGTTAGGTTAGGTTAGGTTAGGTTAGGTTAGGTTAGGTTAGAGAGAGTTCAAACGGCGAACGAAGTAGACGTGTTTTATAATAGCTGCGACGGTTTTAAAGTGTTTTATGTTATCTGTGTTTTTAAAATTTTTTTAACTAGACAGTTAGTTGCGGGCAGTGGTGCTGATCACTTCAGTCCAAATCGCGTGGAAATTGCCCCAGAAATAGCCGAGATACGGATTTTTAAAGTTTTATTAGTTAATAACATTAATTGTGATAAGTGAGAATAACAAAACAAGGATTATCACCGGAACCTGACGCGCGATAAGGTAGGAGATTATATCCTTTTTTTTGTAAAATAAGCGCCGACTTAACCCGCACCGGTTTGGGCCTTATCGGGCACTCCTAGGGAGTTAAACCCTTATCTACCACAAACTTCAGGAGCCATCAGCTCCTGAAGCGCACATCTGACCGGGTTGGTTCAAGCGGCCTTTGTTCGAGTAATTTAAGCCCGATCTTTTGACACCCCACTCGAGGGGGTAGGGCAATTTTGTGACGTAAAACAACAAGTGTGACGTCAGGGGTTGTTGTTTTCGCGCTAGCGCGCCCCACAGGGGCAGAAAACGAAATACAAATATTGGGATCGACACGGGGACAAACCCCCACACAACCTGCAAAAATACAACCTTATCGCACAAGAGATAAGGGAGCACGTGGCGGCAACTGATTGCCCGATAACTCCGTAGGGGAGGGTGCTAGAGGGACGGGGATAGATTCGGGGGAACCAGGGGAGAAGAGCGCTTTCCCCCATACTAAATTTCACCCCAAAAACGCACCCCTTCGGAATCGATAAATTTCAAGTGCTAAGCGTAAATATATCGTTTCATTTTCAACTTGTTCTGAGTGGAAATCGCTATTCTACTGGGGAAAAAATGAGTAACGAGGTGGCAGAAGAGACGCCAACGTTACAAATGGAACTGACAAAAGCCCTAGAGGGGGAAATAGACCCCAAGTCACCGAGAATAATGGAGATCAGTTACAACTGGGATGAAGAGGCGGGCTGCTCCATACAGAAGGGGGCGAAGACCCCGAAAAGACCCCTGGGGGGCGACATAGAGATGCCGGACCCCAAAAAGATAAACCGGGCGGCCATGAATACGAAGGTAATCAATATAATCTTGAAAGTGACCAGGAAAGTGGCCGAAATGGAGAAGCTAATCACAAGAAACACGACCACCGCCATTAAAGACGCCATGCAGGAGCTGGCCAGCGCGGCATCGCAACTAGGCACAGAAGAAGTAATACACTTCATACAAGAAGTTAAGCTGCCGCGAGTGGAAATAAGGCAGACGACCCCAACATCCGGGCAAAAGAAACAGGTACAAAATATGGTATGCCGGAGGTGCAAAGTCATCATTAAGGAAGAGGATAGGATCCGCGAAGAGGTCCAAAAAAGGATCGATGATGCAAAGAACTTCGAGGCGGCGTGGAACACGATGGAGTTGGAGTGGCCGAAAGGGACGGCGAGGGGTGAGATCCAAGGCGAGAGGACCTGGCTCGAAAATGAGATAGTGCTGTACGAGCCAGGCAAGGAAGATAAAATAAGAGACGAAATGGCAGCGAGACACCCGAGTTCGCAGGGAAGATCAAGAATGTGCAAACCTTTAAAGGGGGAGTCACGATCTTCAAGAAGTCAGAGGCGACAATAGAGGAGGGCGATAGCGAGGAGTCCGACAGTAAGGTAAGACACCTATTCCTGGCCGCTATCGAGGGGAATACAGAGAAAGAGAAGGCCAGCAATATTTATGACACCTTACAGAAGGCGGCCAAAAGAATCATGGGAACGAGGCAGAACAGGGTAAAAATCCACGTGTGCCAGCGAGAGCGGGCTAATATAAGGAAGTTAGCGGAGTGCGTGCTGTACGGCAAGAGCGTCGCGTACTGCCTAGAGGGAGGAAAAAACGCCAAACGTGATACAAACGAGAACGGACCAACCAGGGTAGAGCCGGCCACTATAATAGTTAGAAACCAGGGGCAGACGTACGCCGATCTACTGAAAGGAGCGAGGAAGGTACTCGCAGGAGAGGACAAGGCGACCCTGAAGGCGTCCTTTAGGACCAAGGAGGGAAACCTCAGGCTGGTGATAGACCAAACTCAGGAACGCGCCGCAAAGCTGACTGAGAAGCTGCAGGCAGAGCTGGGAGAAGGGGCCAAGTGCAACATCAGGGAACAGCGTGTCGCATACTATATACACGAGATCGACGAAATCACCACCAAGGAGGAAGTACAAGCAGCGGTCCAGGAGACGCTGGGACACGAGGCGACGGGAAACTGCGAGGTAAGCGAGGTCAGGACCTCCGAGAGCGGAAAGAGGTCCGCGACGATACTGGTATCCAAGAAACTCGAGAGGGAGATGGACAACATCAATAGCCTCTGGGTGGGAATCACCAGGTGTGTCATACGCAA
Organism: Pyrocoelia pectoralis; assembly: GCA_036250285.1. Taxonomy (NCBI): domain Eukaryota; kingdom Metazoa; phylum Arthropoda; class Insecta; order Coleoptera; family Lampyridae; genus Pyrocoelia; species Pyrocoelia pectoralis. Next base: position 2,551 of record JAVRBK010000044.1, on the reverse strand, counting down.
GAGAGTGGAAGTGTACAGGTGCGCAAAGTGCTGGGACGTACACGGGAAAGAGGGCAAGTGCGGTGACCGCGATATGCGCGATAAGTGCCTAAACTGTGGCGAGGGGGGACACTTTAGAGATGCGTGTCCCAACAAAGACCAAAAAAAGTGCGTCATGTGCAACGTAGAAGGGCACGCCCGTGGACGATGGCGTGCCCACAATATAAGGCAGCAATTAGGGCAGCAGAAAAGGGCCGCAAGCCCACGAGGTTGGTTAATCGGGTGCAGCAATAATTCTGTGATAAGACAAAGCATAGATCTGTGATAGAAACCAATATATTTACATTTTATTTACTGTTCCGTCCATACTGATGTCTACACTCATATTATATTTATATTTTATTTACACAAAGTTCCTATATTTATATTGCACCATCGTCCTAGTCTTATTGCATTAACTCTACTGCCAGTAATATTTACACATGTCTCGCAACAGACTACTCATATTAAGTCTAAGCTTTATTTACGCACAGCCCCACCGACACAACCTCGAGCAGAACTTACTGTCGCGCACAACAGCACATCTGTCAAAGTCAGTAGTGCGGTTTTACGGGGTGGGTAGGGTTCCCCTCCGCGGCCTGGAGGGGCATAGGGGCTGAACCGAACAGCCCAACGGCCCCGTCGCGGGGGGCTTCCGCTCGTATAGCAGGGCCCACCCCCACACTTCACTGCAACCTTTCATAACCCTCGAGCACCTACGGACTTTTGTTTTAAACATATATGTTTTACATCATATTTTAATCTGTTGTGTCGTCCTTTATATACACAAGATTTTAACTTGGTGGGCGATTGCCGCAAATTTTATATTTAGATTTATAATTACATTTTATCCACTGATTTTAACTTGTTGTGCTCCCGCCCATAGAGATACTTACGATTTTAACTTGTCATATTCAATTTCTATTTCAATTTTAATCTGTTGTGACTGGACACTAACTCCAGACTCCTGTTTTTATGTTTATTTTTAACTTGTGATCTGGTAGCATATATTATTTATACATTAATTTTAACTTGTCAGTGCCGTTGTCTATATTTATATTTATATTTAGGTACATTTTATTCACATATACAAATGCACCTAAGAGTACTTCAAATAAACCTGAACAATAGGAGGCCAGCCTTTGACCTAGCAGTGCAAACCGCGCGAGCGCTACACATAGACCTGTTAGCGATATCGGAACCAGGCTCATCAGCAACGAAGACCGACATCCTGGACTCCAGCACCAAGGCTGGAATACTCGCCACTAGCCGGAGGGTGGTGATTAAGGCGGCAGGAGGCGGCGACGGGTATGCCTGGGTAGAAGTTGACGGGTACCCTCATTTATAGTGTATATTTCCCCCCCAACGAGGATGACACGTCCTTCGAGACAAAACTTGATTCATTACAACGGGACATAAGGGCCCGCAAAACAAGAAAAGCCATTATAGCCGGCGATTTCAACGCGGCCTCCCCTGCCTGGGGATCTGCAAGAACCTCAAGAAGGGGAGACATACTGTTAGACTGGATCAGTGTATTAGATCTCTGCGTGATGAATCAGGGGGGGCCTGCCAACTTTCGTGAGGGGAAGGCAGGAAACTCACCTCGACCTGACGCTAGCCATGATCGGAGCGAAGGACTCGATAAGGGGCTGGAGAGTACTGAAGACGAGACACTCAGCGACCATCGCTACGTCGCATGGGAAATCCACCAGAGCGGCATAAGCAGTGCCAAGACCACCCTCCTCACACGCTAGGATGGAACGACAACAAAATAGACACACCGGCACTCGACCTTGAAATCGAGCGACTCCAACATCATCGCATTACCGGTTCCGCTGAACTCAGAAGAGAGCTGAGGAGGATATGTAATCTTGTGATGCCAAGGAGGAAACGGTCGGGAAATCAGGTCTACTGGTGGAACGATGCCATCGCCGCGGCCAGGAAGCTATGCGTATCAGCTAGGCGAAATGTCCAAAGGAGCAGAAAGGCCGACAGACCCCTGGAAGGCCCACTGCTCGAGTGGAAGACGGCTCGCTCAACGCTGAGCAAACTGATAAATAAAAGCAAGAAGACGCATTGGAAGGCACTATGCGATGAACTCGACCACGACGTGTGGGGCCGGGGTTACAAAATAGCGACTAAAAAAATCGCCCGAAAAGACACCCTCATCGGATGGACAGATGCGGCCTACCAGGAGGTAATTCCGAAAACTGTTCCCAAAGAGAGAGGGAAGATATAGGGACGAGCAGTCGATGCCCGACTTTCCTAGAGTTACAGCGCACGAAGTACAGGCGGCCGCGCGGGAGCTACCTAACAAAAAGGCCCCGGGCCCGGACTTGGTCCCGGCCAGCATTGTGAAGCGGGTTGCAATATCGAAGCCCGATATATGGGCCAACCTGGCCAATAAGTTCATCTCTCGAGGCATATACCCCAACGAATGGAAAGAGGCGAACCTCATACTCATACCGAAATCCCAGGGATCATTCAGACCCATATGCCTCCTAGACTTTGCGGGGAAGGTATATGAAAAAAT
>JAVRBK010000043.1:27500-56209 GCA_036250285.1 Pyrocoelia pectoralis | reverse complement strand
TTAACTTACATGGCCATCACAATCCGTCTGTCGCTGTTGGTTACTCTCGGCAAACACAAACACATTAGTTTCCTTACCGGACACGATATCCCGTTCAACGCCTCATTGTAAATTTTGATGACATTTGGTATCAACAAGATGGCTGCCCTGCTCATACTGCAATAAGAGTTTTTGGAAACTACGTCCCCTAACCGTATTATTAGTGCAAAAGGTACCATAAAATATCCTCCTCGCTCACCTGATATCGCGACTTTTTTTTTGGGGATACGTATCCCAGCAAATGTATGACCACATGCATGAACGTGCTAACAATTTGGACGAACTTCGTCTCAAAATTACAGATTCTTTAAACAGCGTCACACAAGAAATGTTAGAAAACACTCGAACTGAATTTTATCACAGATTGGGTTATTATCTTGCGCAAGGTAGAGATCTTTTCGAAATTTTATAAAGTAGCGTTTTGGAAAAGTGTATTCTTTTCATTTTACAAATAGTTAGTTTTCAATTAGAATTATAATGCTTAAATTAAACCTTAAACTTTAGTTATACTATCAATGTAAATGTTAATGTTCTTGTTTGTAGCTCTCGTAAGTTTCTTCTTGGTTCTTCTTACGAGTAGTAAATTCGCAATTACAATAAAATTCCACGGTCTAAGTAGTATATAGACCGTGATAAAATTCGATGTTTGAGGTATTATCGTTTAATGTTAAGTGTAAAGAGAACACGCGACTTTTCAGGATCATCTTAATTGCTTTGGTTTCGTTAGAACTGTTGAAACTTGATTGAAGGAGAGGAGTCTTGAGTAGTTCCAATTTTGTGACTACATGCAAATATGTATCTACAAATGGCAACATCGGTAACTTTATGTCTCTCTCACATTTGTATAATGCTTACTGGGTCTCTTTCTAGCTCATTATAAGTCAATCCACCGATAATATTTTCCATACCTGTATGCATTGCAAAGAGACTGGGGCTTAGCGGACAGCCCTGCCTCAACCCTTTCAGTGTCCAGAACGGTTCACTAGTTTCATCACGCACCCTCACTCTACAGTCTACACTTTGTCGCTTTGTACATTTCCTCTATCATCCCCACTACATTCTCGTCCACGTTCAACTTCCCCAACTTCTCCCATAATTTTCCCCTGTTTACACTATCGAACGCCCCCTTTATGTCTATAAACAGCGCATACACCCTTCCCCCTTTTTTATCGAACTCTTTATTCACCAACTGCCTTAGCACATACACACAACCGGTAATATTGAAGACCTAAAATCAAAACTTCTAATCACTATTCCAGGATCAAAAACAAGAACAAAGGAGAAACGAATTTTTACGGTTGTGGATAATGATCAAAATAGATTCTTAAATTAATCAGAAAATGCACTTAACACTGAGACCACAGCATACAAAACACGCACGATTCTTTGTACACTATCGAAACAATAAATGCTCTACAAACCCTATGGGGTCAACACATTTCCAAAATACCATGTACAGTTGCCCAATTTCTAAAACTCGAACATCCACAGGTATATACAGGACATTGTTTCCACAGAACTTCTGTCTCAACATTGTCTGATTCAGGGGCCAATTTTGCAGCATAAAGAGACTTGGGGGGCTGCAAATCAACTAGTGTTGCGGAGCCATACATTGAGGATGTAATCCAAAACAAAAGTAAACACTTGTAAACAATTATTTTGCACAAACGAGACAGCCTCTTCTTCTAAAGCCCAAAACTGACATCAACATAATCTCAAACAATTGGAAAATATCCAAAATAATTTAAACCTGAATATAAATCCTGTTCACAACACAAACAATGTCTTCCGTTCTTAAATTTGAACAATTGTAATATCAAGAATATTATAAATAACCAAAATAATTATGTATTAAAACTAAAGCCACTTCGAATGCTCCAATGGCAAGTTGTTCTTCCACCATTCCATTCAATTCTACTTCTACCGAGATGCCGCCCCAAGTAATCGAAGTTGCTGCTAGGAATTCAGCAGAGGATTTCTACAAGCAGTGCTGATAGTAGCAGATTTACCCATTGCACTTTTAATAATAATTGCACATTCAATATTATTAATAAATAATTTCATTGCCCAGTTCCCAGGAGTTTTTTAGGTTGAATTTGTTTTTCGTAGTGACGTCAGTTAAAATTTTGACAAGTTATATGTTGGGCTTGTATATGACGTGACTATTCGACGTAAGGGAGTGTTAGGCTTGTGCAATTTAGGAAGACGGTAAATTTTAAAAATGGTGCCGTTATGACAGATTAAATGTTTGTACTCTTGTGTTGAGATATGATTGTTTTTGAGCAGGTTTTTAGGAGTGTGTTAGATTTATTTTGCAGGGAAATTGTGGGATCTTTATTTAGTTTTTTGTATGTACGGGGTCATTTAGCAACTCAACCATTTTATGTTCATATTCAGTTTTATTTAATATGACAGTGACCCAAAAAACTGTCATTAATTCCCTAATAAAAAATTTTATGAAACAAAATAACTGGTACTTCTTTTCAAGAACTTTCGGATAAAGTTCAACATTACGACATTCAAATGAGTATCGTAATGACGTATTTTATCGCACTGCGGTGAAGTGACAGATGTCAAAAATGATCTCTTATACAAAGTAGAAGATTTATTTATTGTGAACATTAAATACCACATTTAGTTTAATTAGAAATTAGCCGTGGGGGTATTTACTGCAGGAGGTTGGAGAAATTATTTTGGCTAAATTGTGGTATTTATATACTTTTTATTATTGTTTTATATTACATTGATGACGTTTCGTCCATCTTTGTAGGCTTATTCATATAAATTGTAAGGTTTGAAATCTTTGAAGAAATTTTACATTTTGGCATGCTAATACATTGGTACATTAAATAAGTTTTTGAATGATACAAGTTTATATTAGTATGGGAATTAATGGCTATGAAAGATGAGTGCCAATAGTTAAAAATTCTTCACCAAACACATCATTAATTGATAAAATTAAATTTTGTAAAATATGTATTGGGGGTGGAGGTAATTAGGATCTCCTAACGTTTAATAACATCGTTGTTGAATAAGAAGATGAAAAGAGGTGCGCAAACGTACAACATCCACCTAGTGAATTAAAATGTAACTTGAAGGGGAAAACAAGTATTGATACTGTACTGGAAGAAATCCTGTGAAAATTATTTGAAATAAAGTGTTATGTGGTGTTTAATAAGTGAATTAATTTATTAAAGAATGGTATATACAAGATAACAGCTTTGCTCAATCATAAACATAAACCCGAATAATAGTCCACTCAAATTAGCAATCAACCTCGTAAGTTATTCAGGTCAAACAAAAAACAGTTTTTCGCGATTCTCTCGGTGTCTATTGCTCCAATGATGTTAACTATTATAGAAATTGTAGAGCATAAAATTTGCGACAAATTTTATTTGAAACATTTTTTCATGCGCTCAACTGTTTTTGAGATAGACAGCGGTGAGCGCCAAGCGCTCAGCCATACGTACTGTAATGCACGGTTAGCCGTGAATATCTGTGAATACTACCTTGAATTTTGAATAATTTGTATTATTTATCAGTTAATACATTGTATTTAACAACATTTTACATATTTTTAATATATTCATTTAATAATACACACTTTGTGTAGGGTAAAATGTGGTGAATGGGAACACACTTTGATCTTTGGAGAGCTGTCAGAAACAAAACTACTTTTGTTTTTGATTTATTTTGCAGGAAAAGTCCGAACTAGGTTAGTACTTTAAAATGCCAAATTGTGAATTTTATAAATTATTCTAAGCCAACTTTTTTTTTAAATACGGTTGTTCCTATTCACCTGCCATTGTGGTGAATAGGACCACGTGTGGTTTTAAACGTTGTTCGCCTTCTAACGTCGGTTGGGTGAATAGGAACACAATAGATAATTAAAAAAAAATTGTTTTTAAATTTAGTTTTTTTTCAAACAAAAAAACGGAGCTTTTAAATCAACATTTTATTTCTAAGGCACTTGTGAATAAACAAAATATTATTTTCATTAACAAAACTCAAAAAAAAAACTATTAAAAAATACTAATTCGAGTTACGAATTTAGGAACTTTTCAAAATCTTTAGTATTGACATTTCTAAAACTAAAAAGACCTCTTCTCTCTGTAAAATAAGGAAGCTTCTTGATAACCTGGTCGATAGAAAACTCGCTTTCATCTGGTATGGCTGGGTAATAATAAAGATGTCCTTTTTGTGATATAGTCTCCTTTTTTCTTAAAAATGTGTCTAAATATGATGAATCACTTTTCTGTGTTATTTGACCAATATAGATCCTACTTTTTATCAGGGCAGTAGGTCTGTCAACAGGAAACTTCACTAATACCCAATCACCCACATTGAAATCTAATAATACGTCAGTCTGCTCTTCCTGTTTGTCGGTTGAACATGAAGGCAAATTATTCTGGTTACTTTTATCACTACTATTTCTATTTTCAGCATAACTAATAGGAGGTGACCGTGACTGCATATTAGCATTGTCTCCATTTTTTTTTCGCCATAATCTTCATCTACTAGATCGAAGACTTCGTCTATACAATTTTGTTGCAGTTCTCTCTCGGACATACTTAAATCACTTCCACTTGTTGAATCATCGCACAGAACGCTTTTTCCTGGGGCTATTTTTTTTCTTATTTGCCTTTCGTTTAGGCTTTTCAGAATATCTCATTTCCTTTAATAACGCAAGAAGTGATGTGTTGCAAGCTTCAGCCTCTCGAGGACCCAGGTTTTCATTGGGTAACTGCTTTAACACTTCCTCTTGTTTAAAGGGATTAGTCCTGTTTTTCTGAAACCTGATGAAATATTTTGTTTCGCGTTCGGCGTAATTTCTTCCATTAATTTTTTTAGCAGTCTAGGAAATACACTTTTTGGTATACTTACCCGCTTCTTTTCTTCCAGGTCCTTTCTTCCATTCTAATACAATTCGCCTCCATACTCGCTTAAGGGGAGCGAAGAAGGCAACATCTAAGGACTGCGTAATGTGCGTTGAGTTAGGTGGTAAAAACACCATGTCAACGTTATATTGCTGCAGTTCTTTTATCACTTTTAATGAAATGTGTGACGCTAAGTTATCCCCTATTAGAACCTTTCAGCCCTCCAATCTTCTAAAATAAGGTATCACTGTAGTCACAATCCAATCCTCAAAGCAAACCATGTCAAACCATCCTGACGGCGTTCGATTATACCTCGTGTTATTAGGGCCCCCCTCAGTCCACGAATCATACAAATTTTGAGATTTATACTACATAAGGCGGTAATAGTACCCCGTCTCCTGTAGCAGCCAACATTAGGGATGTAGCCGACTTGCTCGTATTCATAATACGTTCAAGATGTTTACAACCCCTTCTGACTATTACTTTTTGCTTACCAACGTCGTCCATTAAATTTGTCTCATCATAGTTTATGATATGAGTCGGTGGTATATCGTTTAGAGTCTCAGAAAGGTTATTAAAGTATTCATCCACAATGTCTCTACTAATATTTGCTCGACAACGTTTAATGTTCTGGCACATACGATTTGAAATCTGATTTTATGCCTGTTGAGGAAACCGTAAACAAATTCTTTTCCTGGTAATTATTTCGGAAACGGGGAATGGTCTTGCCAAGGTTGTCCAGGTAGTTTTTGACTAGAAGCTGGAAATCGTAGGTGTCAATAGGGTAACCCCAAGCAGCGCATACATTAATGTTTTCTATCAAAAGAATTTCCTCTTCTTTTGTTAAAACGGTTTGCCCACCATGTTTTTTTGACATTTCCCTTTTTATGTCGAGCTAACACTGTCTTTGGAATACCAAATCTTTGAGCTGCTTCTCTGTATGTCATCTTCTTTGCTATTATAGCTTCAACAGCTTGTTAATGATTTCTGGATCATGATGGGCGTATCTTTTTTTGGCAGTAGAGATGTAGATTCTCGGCATTTTTCAGCGTTCCTATTCACCCAATGTTATGTTCCTATTCACCTGCCGGTATCCTAAAACGTGTAATAAGTAAAAACCCAATTTTAAATTTTGTTGCACAACTTGCGCCATCTTTTAGCCAGATGCCTAAAGAGTAATTACCTTGGTTCCAAACTTTTTTAAAATAGATATTAAAGGTATATTTTTATAGGAACATCGTTTAACAAAGTTTTGGTCCTATTCACCTCAATGTTCCGTTTCACCCCATCTTACGGTACTTAATTAAAAATTAATTAAATGAAATACTTATTGTATCTATATCTTAATTTATTGAAAGTAGGTATATTTCGAGTGATCGCTTTCTATTCACTGACAGTTGACTCCCGTTTCAGTTCTCGGCAACGACGAACGTACAATTTTGACATTATGGCTGATTTATGTTTTATTTGTGAAAAGCCACTTTCAGAAGGTGATTGTGTTAATGTAGCGCGTGGCTTGAAAACTGTAAAAACGGCTAGTATCGAAAGAAATGACGGTCACATAGACTTCTAAATACTTTAACTTTTGTGAATGTGCATGTTGAGTGTCGAAAAGTGTATATCAGTAAAAATTCCATAGCGGCATCGAAACGACGCGTAGAAGAAGATCAACCTTTACCATTACCCAGTGTACCTCGTAAAAAAAGGAGCGAAGTTTTTGATTTCAAAAAACTGTGTTATTTTGTGGCCAAACAGCTGATGCAGCAGCAGTGTCAAGAAAAAAGAAAAGTACCGACGCACGTAAGTACTCTGGAATTTAAAGACAATGTCATGAAAAGGGCAGAAGAAGGAAAGGATTCCTTAGGAAAATCAGTCAAACATCGTTTACTGTGTGAGTATGACTTGATCGCAGTTGGAGCAAAGTACCACACCGTTTGCTATACTAATTTCTTGAATCGAGCACTATCTACTGAGAATAAGGTAATCAAGTTATTGAAAGTAATGAAGGAGATTTTTTCTTATATAGAAAACCATGAAGATTCACAATTCACATTGAAAGAGCGTAAAGATGCCCTTACGGAGTATGTTCCATGTGACAAGACTATCATAGCAAGACTTCAACAAAAATATTTTCCGCCGATCGTTAAAAATTATGACATTCTGACAGAATTTTGAAAGGAAAAGGACAAGATTCCGGTGCATGTAGTCGTTGCTAGGCAGCCAACGATTACTGTAAGGAAATATTCATTTCTGTACTGTAAAGAAATGTTCATTTCCTTACAGTAATTAGAACATTTCAATAAGGTACTAATGAAAACCCATTTAACAAGTCATATTTAATTATTTCGTTCTATTAATAGTTAGTGTTATATTACAATTATTACAAGTGTTAATTATCGATTATTATTGGTATTAAAATTAGTATTGGAATGGCAAATCGCGCGTCTGATCGCTACAATGTTGGTACTTCTCCATGGATACCGACGTTCGTTATTTTCAAGGCATCGCTTATTAATTTTCTTCATAAAATAATTTTTAGAATTTCCATGTTTCAGCTGGTTTTCAGTCTCTTTTTTAACACATCGGCGGAAAAATAGTATGTGTACCTCGTAGGAAAAGCAACATTCCCCGACTCCTGTGTGGCTGGGCTCGGCTGGCGCCTCGCCCAACAATATTAACATCGTCCGGGAATGTTACGCTTTCCTACTCGATACACAATGTACTATTAACTGACATAGTAATTACGAGAAAAAGTAGGATCAGTCACTATCATATCGTTTCGTGACACACACGCTAATATATTATCAAAAACTTGGTAGGAAATAAAAGAATACTCCGGAAGAAGAACGATTAAGGATTGTCCAAGCTGCAGCAGCTATTGTTAGGGAAGATATTCGAGCGTCGCGTCGGTAGTTGGAAACACCGTCTTATCCACCTCCAAGTAAATTTAATAAGTGTAATATATTATCTAATATGTAAAAACTAACACATTTTAAAGATAAAATACTTAATTCTTTTTCAACTTAAAATCTACTTTCAATAAATTAAAATATACAATTAGTATTTCATTTAATGAGTTTTTAATTACACAAAGTATGTATTATTAAATGAATATATTAAAATATGTAAAATGTTATTAAATACAATGTATTAACTGATAAATAATACAAATTATTCAAATTCAAGGTAGTATTCACAGATATCACGGTTGACCTTGCATTACAGTACGTATGGCTGAGCACCTGGGCGCTCACCGCTCTCTATCTCAAACAGTTGAGCGCATGAAGAAATGTTAACATCATTGAAGCAATAGACACCGAGAGAATCGCGAAAAACTGTTTTTTGTCACCTTTGACCTTGAATAACTTACGATGCAGACACGACATTTTATGAGACATTTTAGACAACTTTTAGAACGCCAAAATGAAGCTATATACGAAAATTCAGCTTATTATCGCTCATTCCGAGATTGAACCCCTTTTTATGCTAAAGTGACTGGACTCTAAGTGTTTAATATTATTACTACTGCATAAATTCTCTTTGGTAACAGTTCTTACATGTAACTTATACTATTCATAAGGGAAATGCAATGTGAAGTGTGAGCAGCTCAGGGTTAAGTATTGCGGCATTAAATTCCGCCATTTCATAATTATTTTATAACCCTGATTGCTACACCACTTATGTAAAGTAATTGTTTTAATTTTAAGTGGAACTTATAGATATTCACGAGCGGGTAATTAAACCCAAGATTCTGCTGCAACATCAAGATGACCCCGTAACGGGAAGGCCCAAATGGGTACCAGCGGTCGTCCACTACCAATGAGCTGGGCCAGTCAGGATAGCTACCATACGCAAGGGTGCGCACCCGTAGAGATAAATTTTTGGAGGAACAAATGAACGCGAGGACATCACTTTTCCTTTATTGATAACGTAGGAGCAGTTTTACAAAAATTTCAACCAGAGATAAATTTTTTAGGAACAATGAACGCGTGGAGAAGTTCAGACTTAACAGTTTTCCTTTAATCAAGACGTATGTGTAGTTTACAAACTTCAAAGTAAAGTTGATTGGATCCATCAAGGTGTTAATGAAAACACTAAATGGGGTGGAACGTAGAATGTAAGAATTACTTCACAAAACCTTCCCCATAGACATATAATTATGTCTATGTTTTGTGAAGTAATTTCCTACATTCAAAGTAAAGTATTTTTAATTATCGTCTTTCTAGGGTTCGTAGGGTGTCAGAAATGCATTTGGTTTATTAAGTCAAGTGTTTCGCATTTGTTACACACCGATTGCTCTGAAGCCAGACACTGTTGACAAGTTAATTATTGTAATCTGCTGTCTCCATAATTTACTGAGATGGTTTTCTGGAAGATCGACATAAACCGTATTATGAGCTAGACCCACATGAAGCAACACCAGCTAAAAATCTACTGCCACTTGCAAGGGGAGGTGGTTTTGCAAATAGTGATGGGTCGCTGTACGTGATTCATTTACTAAATATTTTAATAGTCGTGCAGGATCACTACAGTGGCAAAGTCAGTATGTAAATAGAACGCAATAGGTGTAATACATAACAACGTTTATATATTTTTGTTTACTTTAGCATGCATTAAACACTAAAATAAATTAATGATAACTTTTATTACTGATCTTTCAAAATATTCTGCTATTTCTTTCCACGCATTGTCTTTGAGAGTTTGATTCTTGTACACCGGACTTGCCAGATCATACAAGCATGGAAATTGCGACACTTTGCTGACAAGTTTTTTGTCTTCGGCAACCGAAAACAGAATGGGCGATAAAAACGACCTCTTATTGTTATACCTATTAGAAGAAACCGACGAAGAGGAGGAAATATTGATGCAACTAAACAATGACGAAAAAATTGCTGAAGTCGATCCCATGTTTAAGAGAAAAACTAAATAGGGGTTTTTAACATATTGATAAATCAACATTGATTAAAGGATGAGAAAAAAATTCCCGAATTTTTAGGCTGAACATTGCTCAATTTAATTATATTCTTGATATAATAAAAGAGATATAACGAAAAATTCGTCAAATAAATATCCATATCCTATATCCTCAAATGAAAAACTAACCGTTACTTTGCGATAAGTGTTATTTTATTTATTCATTAATTAGGGCCTAATAGGTAGGTAATTAAAATAGATCATAGTGATTGAAAGCATGTAAGTACATAAAAATCGTGCATGTTGAAGGTAGGGAGAGGCTGGTACATTTCCCAGTCAGGTACAGTAGTCGCTTTTAACCCGAGAGTGTCGCGCGTCGGTCATTTCGACCGACGATTATTTAGTTCTGGTTTCTTATTGGTAGATGAGTTTCTATGCGCACCCCTACCTCAGTACCTTCTTGATTCACCATAATCAAGCTTTCACAGGTCAGTCGAGTTATTTAGAAGCTGTAGTGTAGTTGTGTGTGCATTCCGTCTTTTCGACCCGACTAGCGACCTGTAACGTGGAATCTATTTTTAACACAAGTTTCGTTGTATTGTTACATAAGTCTATACATTTATAATGTCTTATTCGTATGAGAAAGAAGTAGAACGACTTCAGAGACTGTACGAAGAAACCTTATCAGATGACGAGCCTATTGTAGGCGGAGAAATTGTTCCTGAGTCTCCTGATTTTGATCAAGAAGAAGATATACTCGAAGAAAGTCCCCATTCAACTGACACAGAACAATCGGCTGACCTAGAGAACGAGTCGAATAGACACAGTTTATCCGAGGATTCTCCTGATGAATCTGATATCCCTTTATTAGACCGATTGAACTTTTTCTTAGGAAAAGACAAGGTAACAAAATGGCGGAAACGTGAACCAAACAAAGCCGTAAGATGTAAAATCTCAGAATATCATAATTTCACCCCAGGCGTGACTAATGTAGCAAAACACGCGGTTACTGTATTGGAGGCCTGGCAGCTTTTTTTCCCTCAAAATGTTTGTAGATGAAAATTGTTCGGTGTACCAATATATACATAAGTCAATGTCGCGAACGTTATTCTCGAGAGAGAGATGCGAGAGACACAGACGCAATAGAAATAAAAGCTTTGATAGGTTTGTTGTATCTGGCAGGTGTATTGAGGTCTTCCCATCTCATTGTTGATGATTTGTGGGCAAATGATTGTGCTGGTGTTGAGTTTTCAGAAACGTTATGTCACTGAAGCGCTTTCAACTGTTATTACGTTGTCTACGATTTGATGACGTCACTACTCGTATCCAAAGAAAAAAACAAGATAAATTTGCTCCAATCAGGGATGTATTCGACGGATTTGTTTCACGCTGTCAGCAGTATTATGTGATGGGAGAATGCATTACAATAGACGAAATGTTGGAATCGTTTCGCGGAAGATGTGCATTCCGTCAGTATATCAAAAACAAACCCGCCAAGTACGGAATTAAAATATTCTCAATGGTAGACGCAAACACATATTATACATTCAATATGGAAACATACGTCGGGACTCAACCAAATGGACCATATCAGGCTGACAATAGTGCATTAGAAGTGGTTAAGCGTTTAGTGAGACCCATCCTTGGTTCTGGGAGGAATATTACCATCGACAACTGGTTCACATCAGTCCCACTGGCAAAATATCTATATAATAAAAAAATTACGATAGTCGGAACAATAAGAAAAAACAAAAGAGAAGTTCCTTTGGACTTCATCTCTGTCAAAAATAGAGTGCAATACAGTACCATATTTGGATTTTCAAAAGAAGGGACATTGGTGTCGTACGTTCCAAAAAAAGGGAAAGTGGTACTTCTTTTATCAACGATGCACAATGACTGTGCAATAGATCAGAATACCGACGAGAAAAAGAAACCATCTATAATTACATTTTTATAACAAGACAAAAGGAGGTGTTGACAAGGTGGATGAGATGAAAGCTAGGTATTCTGTCTCAAGAAAGAGTGCTAGGTGGTCGCTCACTGTATTTTTCACACTACTGAATATTGGTGAGTTATCTACTCGTGTGTAATCAATAATTTGTTTGATAATATATCTTTATTCTAGGGGGTCTGAACAGTTACATTATTTTATCCAGCAACACGGAAGAATCTCGGACACGTCGTGATTTTTTGAAATCCCTTGCCTTTGAACTGTGCCGTGAACAACTGATGTACCGCCTAACATTAGAAAATATACCGAGCACTATAAAAACAAGAATCCGTGATATGCTGAACATACCTCAGCCACAACAACCAGTTCGATCACTAAGCGTTCAAGGGAGGTGCTCCTACTGCTCATCAAAGAAAAGCCGCAAAACTACAACAAAATGCAATGAATGTCACAGATATATTTGCAAAGAACACACTAGGACAACATGCGTCCATTGTGCAGAAAATGACCGTATGCAGCAAGACTAGTATATACCTTACTTAGTTGATAAGGTCAATTATGTATCACTTATTAAACGTATAAGTTAGCATATTTATTATTGTTTATTACTATGCATAAGATTCAATAAAGTAATATCATAACAACAACAATTTATTTTAGTTTATGTTGGAAAACTTGTTTCTATTACAGGAACAGGCCGTCGGTCAAAAAGACCGAAGCGCGACCGATAGCGTAAATTTCCATCGCGCGACCACTCTCGGGTTTAAATATTTGTTTGGTTTAATACGTACAGGCGCGCCACCAAGTCGAAACCTTAATAATTTCAGTCACAAACGGTCGCTTACCACGATTCGCACGTGTATAATCGTTTCCACAAGTAGTTTGGAAAATTAATTTGTTTAGAGGTGTGCTGTGTAGAAAAAATAGGTAAGTTCAACACATTTTTGTGCCTATAATAACATACATTTAAATGTTTGTAAGTTTTCTTGGTGTATTGTATAGTATTTAACATATGCAGATAACGTAAATTACGATCTATCTTTAGTGTAGAAGATTTACGTTATGTTTTCTTGAACAAGATGCTTTTGGTACAGTGGCCACAAACGCATATAGGAATAGTGGCCACTGCTTTTTTTGCAAAAAGCAGTGCCCACTGTCCTTCCGACAAAAAATAATGAGGATGAATATTTTTTAATTCATACAATATAAATTGCAGATCGTAATATGCCACGTCCAGCGCCGAAAATCCTGGTATTGGCAAAACTTCTGATAGCGATATGAGAAGAGCTATACAATGATGTTATGGAAGGTGGATTATCTCAAAAGGCTGCTGCTTTAAATACGATATTCCACGGACTACGTTCAGAAGGTATATTAAAAAGTGCCAAGAACATAGAAATAATATAAATTGGACCTCAGACGTTCTTGAAGGAGCTCCGAGATTGACTCCACATTATCGTATAAATCAAATTTTTATACAGATGAAGAACAAGAACTTAGTAGTTTACATGCAAACTATGACCAAGCTTCATCACGGTCTTAATCCAAAAGGTGCTAGAAAACTAGCCTACGATTTGGCGATTGCTAACAAGAAAAAAATACCTACGTCATGGGAAAACAACAAGATTGCTGGAAAGTTTTGGTTCACAAGTTTTATGAAACGAAACGCAGAATTATCACTACGATCAGCAGAAGCAACTTCGCTAGGTAGAGCGATGGGGTTTAATCGACCAGTCATTGCAAATTAATATTTACCTGAATATGACATGATTTCCATCTAAAGCACCAATGCAACGGGAAAGTTGCCAACACTCATCAAAATATTTTGCTACTTGCATCCAGGAAGCTTCGTTGGGTGTCGATGAAACATTTTTTTGCAAGCTGCCCCATAGAACATTGAAAGTCTCTTGTATATTTGTGTTACGGTGCAATTATACTCAAACCTCAACATCCAAGTAAAAAGTGTCCCTCCAGCTCCAAATTGTTCTATACGGTCCACATATTGTTCGGTAAAAAGTTACACCATTTTAAGAGCGTCGGGTGGGGGGGGGGGAGGGGGATAAGCTGGTAAACTAGTAATTGTTATCAGTTTTTCTTAAATATTTAGAAAACTATGCGGTTTAGGGCGAAAAGTGTCATACAAAAATGATCTACATTAAATTACGAACAAAAATTGTCCGTGCGTAATCTTGCTAAAGTGAACGGTTGCGGAGTTACGGAGGGTGTAAAAGTAGAAATTTTTCGTATTTTTTGGAAAATGAAATAATCACTACTATAATATAATAAACAGAAATAACTAAACAATTTTATAAACAAGTAATGTTGTACAATCGTATTGTATGTAGACCAAAAGACGCCCCCCCCCCCTCCCCCCACCAACTCTTTTCGTCTACTCTCTATTCATCGGTATTCAGTCCTCTTCAAAACATAGCACCCTCCTCTTCTAGATCTGCGAATATGATGTTCGTTTCCCTGTTATTACATCCTAGGCCTGAACAATTACCGCATATTCTTGAGGCATTTTAGAACACTCTTTCTGCACACCCAGGTACGGACGCATCGTCTTTGCAAGCGCACACTATGAGGGGAAGTAATTCCTGAGGCGCTGCAGGATGTACTGTTGTAATTATTGGTCTCAGATATTCGCCAATCTTCTTCCACCCCCATTCGAGAGGATTCTCTAGCTACTGCTGCACATGGTGGTAGGTTCTAGGTGCATGCTGTCTGGAAGCTGCTGAAGTGGGGGAAGTGCAGCCAACTTGAATAATGATGTATAGGCTGTTTTGCAATAGCCTGCAAGTAACACTGGTAGTGGAAACAATCTAGATCTTCAGTGTTCTTGGCTCTAAACCATCGCAAGAAGGAAATCCTTTCCAGCGTCAGCCATTGCACTGGGTCAGCTTTGAGGTCGTGAAGACTAGAAGTTTCGTACGAAGAGCGTTGTTGACTTTCACTTTCTATAACGTGCAATGTTCCCCTTCTTGTAGATAGCTGATACAGTGTCACATCCTGTGAAGGCGTATATTGCAAAGAGTACACCTTTCATATCACCAATGCCTCGCTGAATATCAGAATAGTGTACACTTTTTCCTGTTTGATTCCCTTTCTTTGGTACCGCCCATTTTTAATTTGTTATCTGATGGTGCATGGACAGTCAACAAGACTAGTAAGTCCGTGTCATCACCAATTACACAAGCTTCAACTCCTTTCTTAGCTTCATTAATCGCTGTTAAAACTATTAATAAGTCAGCGTCACCCGATGCTTGATGAACGGTGCAACTAACTCTTTGCAAGTGCACTGTAAGGAGAGAAATAAAGCCCATTTGTTCTTAGCGTTAGCTAGAAATTACTTTGATTAATGTTTACATGGATTGAGTTTTCTACTTTCACTTCAATGTTAGTGGTAGAACGTGATCTGCTTAAGTGTGCTTCATCTTTTGTGTTTCCTTGCTCGTAACCATCAAAACAACAGCTGCTGGCCATAATGAGTAATTATATAATCTGTGTATTGTTCGCAAATCTGTCTGAAGGTAGCTGGACGTCGCCAGACAACACGATGAAGGAGGTGACCTCCATCAAAAATATGTAGGAAACTTTCTCTGAATCTTGGGTGATTGATGATTCATTTGAATCTGGAACCAAAACAATCACCATTGAAGATTGCTTCCCTTCCTCATCAAGTCCGATTCGTCGAACGAGGATGGAGAATAAGCACATAATTCAAATTGAAATATTTCTTCAAGTCTCTCATCACTCCTTACTGTGTACACCATCCGATGTAAGAGAGTGTTAGGTTCACACATAGTCTTTTCAAGTGTTTCAGTTGAATGAACATATTTTGTAATTCTTCAAAAGCGTACTGACATTCATCATTTTCGTCCAAATAATCACACAACTTTTCAAAGCGCCTTCTCTTTTGGCATCAGCGCTAGTAGACCCACCTTTGGTTGTTGCTGTTCCTTTTTCGGGCTGTGACGATCCTGGCTTTTGAAATGTCTGGTAACAATGCCAGTGGTATCTCCCATCAGAACTGACGAGGTCTATGACCTTAGAGAGCCCGACACTTACCTCATCTCCCCACTGGTCGTGCCTGTTATTTGCTTCCGTTCGAATGCTTTTCAGTCAGTTCAAGTTTCTGTACTAAACCCCACTTTTCTTGAGCTGGGTTCCTGCATTTAGATATTTCTACACACTTGCGACCACAAAGAAAACATAAGGTTTTTAAAATCAAATGATTCACGGGGAACTTTGCTGGACGTTCCTTTTCCTGTTGAGGTGGCTTTGGACGTAATATACAAGTTTGTCGACACTTGATATGTACTTGATGCGAGTCATTCTGCAGGAACTTGTCTTTAACACCCATCTTTACGAATTTCGCTGCACTGAATAATTTTGTCCACCGCCTTTCTATTCAGAGTAATTAATTCATCACCACCCTTATCCTTACAAGGTTTCAACACACACTCTGCCATAATTCACACACTTTCAAGTGATTATCACATAGTTTGCACGGTACGGTACGACTGAGGGAAAGAGAGATGAGAGTGTGTGAGGAGGGGTGGGGGCGTTTTTTGGGCTACAATACGATTGTACAATATTACTTTTTTATAAACTTGTTTAGCTATTACTGTTTGCATAGTAATTATTTTTACAAAACTTTACATTTTACAAAAAATCTAAAAATACGAAAAATGTCTACTATTACACCCTCCGTAACTCCGGAACCGTTCACTTTAGCAAGATTATACACAGGACAATTTTTGTTTGCAATTTAGTGTAGATTTTTTTTGTCTATGGCACTTTTCGCGCTAAACCACATCGTTTTCTAAATATTTAAGAAAAACTGATAAAAAAATACGAATTTACCATTTTCTGCCCCCCAAACCCGACGCTTAAATGGTGTGTAACTTTTTACCAAACAATATATGGACCGTATAGAACAATTTGGAGTTGAAGGGAAACTTTTGCTTTGGATGTTGAGGTTAGGCGTTTTTTGCATTAATTGCACCGTACTACTAACAACAATCCGAAAAGCATAAGATATGGAAACCATGCTGTCCCCACTTGCAAGATACCTTTAAAATCAACCACGCATTAGGTATACGTAACACCATTGTCTAATATTTACCGTAACGTTAATGCTAACCACTCATCTGGTGAAATGGGCTCTCGTACGCAATATTGTTTTTCCAATTTGAACCTACAATAGCTAATAAATTTATCAAAATTTTCACTTGACATTCCTAAATAATTGAAATGTTTTCCTGGGTCAGTGAGTCGCATTTCTTTTAATAAATTATGTTAGGCCACTTGTAATTTGCGGTTTTTAAAAATGTTACGAATCCAGTACTTTGCGTGGTCTTCTCTTTTTTCTTATTATTCTAAAAAAATACAAGGATGCCAAAATGCTAATCTCAGGGGGGTAATTCTTATATCACCCCAATACATCGTTCGGCTAAATTCGAATGTTGCTTTGAATATACGGTGCCTAAAACTATAAATGCATTTAAAGATGTTTTCTCACAATCTACTTCCACTAAATTTAAGACAAATCTAAAGGAATGCTTAGCCAATATGTACAATAACTATTAAAATAAGACGCCTCTTCAAGCTATAATATGTATTGTTAATATAATCTGATTGGGAAAAGTGAAAAACGGCCTTGTCGCCTTTTTCCTGTGAGCATGGATACGTTTTCTTCTTTTAGTTCTATTTTATTTATTTGATTTTATTTTATTTAGTTAGTTTAGTTTATACAAATATTTTCTTTATTTAAATCATGCTCAATAAATATTACTATTATTTTATATTATTATTATTATTATAATAAAAGTATACTGGTAGAATTTGTAATATACACACTCATACTTCCCATTGTAAACACAGACTCTACCAGTACTAAAAGTGAGGTTGGAATAACTCCCACATCGGAAAAAATTCTATTAAACTAAATTCAACTCGATCCGACGTCGGATGAAAGTTGAAAGCTAGCCGCAGCATTGAGTTACTAATTTTCTGCCACCCCTCTCATAGTAAAGGTTGGAACTTACAATTTACAATCCTGTATTAAACAATTTAGTGCAGCATTTCCCGGCGTCCAGGTGCAGTACGTAGACATTACATCTTGGATCGATTCAATAACAAACATTGCATTTGCTAGAGAAAGTTAACAGACAAACCGACTTCTACTAACTGAAGATACCCTTGCTAATATTCAAATCAGAATGGAACGAAGCCCCAAATAATCAATCAGGAAATTATCATCACAAACGGGTAAAGAATTAAGCTGCTGTTGTAAATATAAACCTAATATTTGGTTAATTAAGGTCTTTCTTATGGAAGTTGTCAAAAAGCATTAAAAAAAAGCTGCATTTTCACCATACAAGTTTCTGTTGATCCAATTTCGAACAATCTTTTTCTCCTTCACTGGGTGTTTTAAATATATCCGGACATTCTTTGGATCGATTCGTGATTAGCGGTTTGGCGATGTTCATATTATTGAATGTCTTGTGTAATGGGTAGTCTTTTTGGGGCATTCCAGCGTTTCTCAGAAAGCGTTCCACGAGTATGTGCCGTAACTTCTCGAGACCACTTAGCTTCCATTACAGCTACAAATGAATCTAGCACTGGAATTTCAAGTTTTAAAATATCGTCTTCTAGATAATCTCCCTTTATACCATTGAGACGCATTTTCGAATTGTTATTCAAATTTCAGCACAAACGATGGTGCGGTGCTTGAAAGGTGTTATTCTCTTGTCAATATCCAGCAACCTTATACAGATTTCTTGAGAAACTGATTGATATGGTCTTAAACGTCGCTTAAATTGAAGTATGTTCGAGTCTATTTCTTTTGCAGCAATCAATACACAGACCATTTCTCTACACCTGTCAATTTTAGTTCTATGATACCGGCCATCCTCGAAAATTCCATTTATCCATACTGAACAATTAATGAATCCTGTCTTACAATTGCAGATATTTCGTCACAATATAGTAAGTTGTATTTTGCTTGTGTAATGTTTGTAACTTTTCAACTTTTAAATTAAATACTGTGTTAATAAATGAAACTCTGCTAATAAAACATAGGTGGCACGAATCCTATTGCAATCATACAACAGATGTCTGTACTTGTTCTTCATCCTCTTTCCCCAGAAGTTGCAGCACCGACCCTTTTTTTGTCCGTTTGGTCCTAATATTTTGCTAGTTTCCTGGACAGTAGTGATGCCAGTTTCGTCCATTTTGTAAATTTCGTGGGTGGAAATTTATATCCAGCCATTAACTTTCTATAAATTACCATTCATTTCAGAAAGCCGTAAAGTCAATATTTTCCAGCGAGGCGACTTTCCCTGTTGAATGAATGTGTGATGCAACATTAATCGCTCAGCATATTCAAAAACCAATTGACGCAACTGCAAGGAGTTAGCCCATAATACATATTTGCTAATGTCTTCAGATGGGCAGCTGTTTCAGCTTCTTAAATCGAGATACCTCGCTGTTTAACCTTTTGGTGTAAATTTCCGTCATCTTGGCCGCTTTGCAAACTTGAATGTCCTCTGGAGTGTCAAATTTATTTTTCGCAGCAAATATCCTTCGTCCGCTGACATACCACATACGATGCGGTCCGCTATTATTCCGTCCTTTAGGTGTTCGAAATTGCAGTTACCTGCCAGTTTTCTTAATTTGTTCAAAACGAATCAAATGTGCCCCCCAGTTATTGCGACCTGTTATTAAACTTATTCCTTTCAACACTCATATTCGTTTTTTGGCCATAAATATTCATTTAGTTTCGTACGCAGTTAATTCCCAAGTTTCTCTTGTTTCTTCTCCCATGCAATAAAGAAGGACTGAAGCCTGCACTGTATTGTTTTTCCGCTTACGCCACTTTCTTCACTGTATACCCTTTCAACATTTTCCAATTTTGTTCTAAGTTCCCTTTTAAACTCATACACTTTTAATAATTTTATTCTTTCTTTTATCTCACTTCGACTGTGCCATGTTATAACTTGGTAAGTTACGAATAATAAAGATCCAAATAAACTTAAGACTTTATTAGAACAAAAGTAGGTTCTCAACATGTTAAGGTGCGTATGTAACCCAGACGGTGTCTGATGCTACACTCTCCCGAAGGCTCAGTGACGGCATTAAGTAGGTGTGAGAATTGCACGTGACTGTTTCAGAAAACATTTTTTCGGCTGCTCCGAAATTCATTTTGTCTTCTGCTTTTAAATCCGATATTGTAAGTCTGTGTTTTCTTTAGAATGCATTGCAAGTAACTGTTCGAAGTGATTGACATAACACAAAAGTCAACAATCTGTAAGGTAACAGATTTATTTGTTAACCGCGTGCGCAGTTTAGTTAAAATATGTAGTGTCTTGTGTACAATTTTCTGTAATGCTTTGATAATCGATATTAAACCACTCCCATCTTATCGGTGCGTTTGTCAGTTTTAGTGTCTAGATTTAGAGGTAACATCGATTTAGATCTCAGAGCTTTTAAACACCTGCTGTCCCCATCTGAGGAAAAACCAAGTATATTTATGTCAAATTGTTTTGCTTGTTTGATCATGAAGTCCCACCTATTTATGATATGTTTATATGTAAACTAGCGATTAAGACCCGTCTGATAGACGGGACAATAATTTATTATTGAAAGTAAAAAATATTTATGACAGATCTCTTGTTTTAAGGTTAAGGTATAAAAATATTATCTTACTAATACCAACTGAACAATGTTGCCACCTTAAAATTTTGTTATGTAAGGAAATGAACATTTTCTTACAGTAATCGTGAACTACATCAACCGGTAACCGGAACAATAAATAACTGCTAGATACCGCATTGGCGCTGATGTCGCGGGACAAAATTGAACTGCGCCATGTTAGTGGTAGTTTTGTTTATATAACCTTTGCTATGTGTATGTTCATGTGTTTTCGCGGTGTTCGGTTTTATCAAGTTTTATTTCAGTTGTTTCTAGGATATGTAATTACGTTTACCATTATTGAAGTAAGTAGCTATATATCTACCAATATCTACCTACCAAGTTATGTATAAATTATCAGTTTTTCAGTGTGGGTTAGAAATAATTTATATTGAATTTTTTACTACAGATGAAGTCTTGTGCTGTAAGTAATTGCACAAATCGCTATTCAAAAGAGAATGCAATTAACTTTCATAAGTTTCCATTGCAACAAAAACAATTATTGAAGCAGTGGTTAAGTGACACGAAACGAGAAAGTTTGTTCCTACGATTTATTCTATGTTTTGCTCTGAACATTTTGAATCAGACTGTTTTTTCGTGAAAAGTACTAAACAAAGAGAATTTGAAGGAGGGATCCATTTCAACAATATTTAACTTATCAACACATTTACAAACAATATCAATTAGAAAAGGAAGGCCATTAGTAGAAAATATTGATAAAATGTATCAGAATGTGCTGACCTTACAACAGCAAACTAATACCATTAATTACAAGGCACTAATTAGCCATGATCATAAGTAGTGATGTAAGGCCGATCCTAACTTAAAAGTCACTAGATCTAAAATGACTTTTTGAGTTAGTATCGGCCTTACATTTCACCGACGTTTTTAGTCAGGTAATGTATAAGAAGTAGGTTACTGGAAGGTCACTCGCTTTTGAGTTAGTATCGGCTTTACATTATATCGTGTGCGCTCGCGTAGACGACAATGTAGGGGGGGGGGGGGGGGTCTGAACTTGACAAAAGTAGCTGCGCGCCCCTGGTGGTGACTTGGTGGAGTAAATGGGTTAAAATATTCAATTTAAAGAAATATCTAAGTATGTAATCTGGTGTTTGTCTTTCAGGTAAAGTAAAGCGATCTAAATTTAGCTTCTTTCTGCTTAATTATATTAAATGAAGTCATTGTTTCAATTAACTGCGATGCGCTTTATGCGGATTAAAACGTGAAATTTGCGGTTAGAATTCGGAAATGTTATTGATTATAGGGACTTTTTAACAATTTTTTTCTGAAAAGCAGGCCTACTAGTATGTAAGTACTTTTCAAATTCAAGTAGCTGCAAAAAATAAAAGGGTTAGTTTTTTGTGAGGGCCACCGAATTCTAACTTTCAAACGCAAATATTTCATTAGGAACTGCTTAGAATATCAACTGTGGTTATGAAACAATTTTTTTATTTCTAAAATCCCCTGGTAAGTTAAAAATGTAAGAGCGCATTAAACATCGGCGGTATTGCTCCTCCTCGCCCCATCCCCGAGTGGAAAAGGACTACATTGCCTCCTGCTCTGTCTTCTACTACTGAAAACGTACGTCTACTGTAATCCTCTATTTCATCTTTAAATACACATTTCTGGTTATAGCATTTATTATTGCAAATACCATAAAAATCGCTTACAAACTAACTTACAAAACCACTTACAAAACTAATTTACAAAAACACATTTACTAACAACTAGTATTGAAACTTTTGTTTATTTTACCACTTCTGCTTCAGGAAGTTTTGATACTCCTGAATTCGGACCAAGTTGTCAATTACCTTTAATTCTTGCGCCCGAGCCGCCTCCAAATCTTTTTGCAACTGTTCGATGTTGTTTCTCGTAGCGTGTAATTGCAGCTGATGATCCGTCTCCATTTTTATAATAACTAATAACTCGAGCGAAAAATGTTATCATTTCGTGTGGATTAAAGATATGTCGGCATTATTATCATCGCAGCTCTCAAAGCGGGGTCATCAAAAAATTTTTTATAACGTATGCTTAAACCATTTCTTTTCCAATACTCTACTACAGAAACACTCAACCAATTGCCACAAAATTAATAAATGTTCCGTGCGATTGCCCACGGGGAGTGACACCGAAAAGTATTTAGAGTTTAGACATCATTTGTACAAAGAAAAGGTACCATTTGCAATTTACGCGGATATCGAAAGCATTTTAGCTAAATGCGATGATAATTTTGACAATGAAAACGCTACACCCTTTCTATAGCATTTTATTTAAAATGTTCGTACGATGACTCGCTATCAAAACTTTTAGCATATCGAGGAGCCGACTGCATCACGTGGTTTGTTAATCAATTGCTACATATCGCCTTTCGGTGTAATAACATTTTTGACAATGTAGCTCCGATGGAAACGTTACACTTGACGCAGATTCAAAGCTTCGATAACACATATGCGAGAAATCCTTTTCTTTTTGGAGACTGAAATTAAGGTTCGCGATCACTGTCACTTGGGAGCTGGGGAGTATAGGGGTGCGGCACACAGAGGGTGTAACCTTAATTTTCAAGACTCACGTAATACCCGTCGTATTACGACTCCCATTTTCTGATCCGCGAACTGGCTACCGGTATACCTGGCGACATTAAACTATTGCCTTTAAACAAAGATAAGTACATCTCCTTTACCAAGTATGTAAATAATAGGAAAATGAATTTTAGATTTATCCATTCGTTTAGATTTATGAGTAGCGATTTAGATAAGTTGTCTTCGTACTTGGGAAACGAGATGGAAACTATTACGAGATCGCATAGTAATAATGACGTCGAATTTAATTTGTTAACAAAAAAGAGCGTTTTCCCCTACGGGTATGTCGATTCGTGGGAGAGATTAAGTGAAACCGAGTTACCGCATAAAGACGCATTTTTAGCCATTTACGTAACGAAGGCGTTAGCGATGATGATTATGCTCATGCATTGACAGTATGGAATACGTTTTCGATTGATAGCTTGGGTCAATATGCGGACTTGTATTTGAAAACGGACGTCCTTCTTTTGGCAGATATTTTTGAAAACTTTCGATTCACATATATTCGTACCTACGAGCTTAACCCCCTCCACTATTTCACCGCTCCCGGTCTAGCCTTTGACGCCATGCTCAAAATGACTCAAATTAGATTAGAACTTATGACGGACATCGATAAAATAATGTTTATCGAGGTAGGCATTCGCGGCGGTGTAACTCAATGCTGTACTCGATACGCGAAAGCGAACAATAAATATATGGGGGGAGAGATACGATCCTAACGTTGCATCGACCTACCTCATTACTTTGATGTAAATTCGTTGTACGGAGTCACAATGTACGAGCCTTTGCCTTACGGCGATTTTTCCTTTGTAGATGATTTTGAAAACTTAGATATATTAAACCATCCCGACGACGCGGATATTGGTTACATCGTAGAATGCTATTTAGATTATCTCAAGGAATTGCATAGCTTGCATAGTGACCTACCCTTCGGTCCTGAACACATGGTTCCCCTGGGCTTAAAGATAAAGAAATTACTGCTTACGTTGTACCCCAAACGCAACTACATAGTTCACTACAGAAACTTAAAGTTGTACAAGCATGGCTTACAACTCACTAAAATCCATCGTGTGTTACGTTTTAAACAATCGTCATGGTTAAAGAAATATATCGATTTGAATACGCTTATGAGGCAGCAGTCTAGAAACGAGTTTGACAAAAACTTCTACAAGTTAATGATTAACAGCGTGTTCGGAGAGTTGATGGAAAATGTGAGAAAATATAAAGATGTGCGTTTAGTGATTAAATGGGAGGGGCGCCATAGAGCTCGCGCGTTGATTGCCAAACCAGATTTACACAGTTGCACTATTTTCGATAAGGATATGGTCATTATTGAAATGAATCGATTAGAGGTGTTCCTCAATAAGCCTATTTATGCGGGATTTGCGGTTTTAGACGTATCCAAAACTTTCCCTTAGGATTTCCATTATGATTACGTTTTACCAAAATTCAACACCGATGCAAAGCTATTATACACGGACACGGACAGCCTCATTTATTATTTCACGGTTCCTGATATATATATATATATATATATATATATATATATATATATATATATATATATATATATATATACATCTCGCTATACATCCGACGTCCTTTCATAGTCAAAACATTGAACGTCCACCAGAAATAACTGAAATATGATAAATTTGCTCCGTGTATATTTCCTATATACGATTGCCTGATACTGTGTGCTATTTAGATATTGAAAAAAAATTTTGTCACTTTCATGGTACTATCAACCAGAGTTCCTTTCATATCGCAGACACTCTACGTCTGCAATATACAATTTCATTCATTGTCATGCTGAATTGCTATCCATTAGAAGTCCAGCAATGTTGCAATATCTATTATAGGCATTTTGTTAAGTCAGTTAAATATAATATGTTCCATCTTATTTAGATATTGTAGTTTAATTCTCATTACTCCATAACGCGCGTTATCCGTTACAACATTGAATTTTGAATTTACTGTTTAGTGTTTGTGAAATTTAAAAGTGTTGAAATTTAAGTAAGTACAATTTATTCTCTCTAAAACATTTTGGGGAAATTGTCGTTTGTATCGTAATAAAAAATATGCTTAAGTTAAGTTATTAATTTTTTTGGCGTTCGATTGTTTTGATATTTGGCATGAATGTACCTTATCTACCAACGGTCATTAAATATTCAAATAGTAAGTGAACCGCTTCGGTAGTTATTGATAAAGAAATCAAAAAAGGGCTGTTTTTTGCACATATTTACATCGGAGACTTTGAAGTCATGTAACTTCATTGTTTTTAGCTGAAAATATATATGGAATTTTACGAACGGGTTAGTAATTACAAATCTTCCAAAAGTTTTCAAATTTTGATAAGAATGGACCTTTTATCAGTACATGCTAACTTTTTAAAAATGCAAATTTTTGCGTTTCGTCTGAATTAAATTGTGGGAATGAATTTATAGTAAATAATCACTATCAAATGAAATCTATTATTATATAACTTCGTCGCAATCAATAAAACATTTAATCTTTCTCGCTATATTGTAATAAGTTGAGAGGCGAATAACTACGAATTTTATATTCACGCCACCCCCTGATAAAACAAAACTCCTAATACACATAATACGAATTATACAGTCTTATTACTTTATTACATTAAAAAAAATTCAGTCATGTACGGAAATCGCAGTTTTGTTTTATCAGGGATCGGTGGCGTGAATATAAAATTCGTAGTTACTCGCCTCTCAACTTATTACAATATAGCGGGAAAGATTAAATGTTTTATTGATTGCGACGAAGTTATATAATAATAGATTTCATTTGATAGTGATTATTTACTATAAATTCATTCCTACAATTTAATTCAGACGAAACGCAAAAATTTGCATTTTTAAAAAGTTAGCATGTACTGATAAAAGGTCCATTCTTATCAAAATTTGAAAACTTTTACAATTATGAACACTTTTAATGAAATTTCATTTAAGTCGGTGTTACATATTTGCATAAAATAAGTCAAGTGCAGAATATAATGTTCATTTGCGAATTTCTGTATTTTTAGAAAATTAATTATGCAACGTGTATCAACAAGTAGTAGTTTTACGGGGAATCGTTGGCGCAGAATGTGCAATGTACCACTTTGTCCTGTTTCACCGAGTTCTGTTGTGAATCAACATAATGTTACTTCACCTTCAGCTAATCAACAGCATCAGGTTAAACTTTATTAATGAGATAAATTGTACTTATTAAGTTTTTTTTTATTTAATAGTTGAATATTTCCACTCCTCCTTCCAGTATTTGTCAAGGACGTAGTGAGACATTACCACCACCAACTTCCTCAGATGTTTTTGAAAATTCTGATGATGTTCTGTACTATATTCCATCTCATAAAGAAAGTGAGGTAAATGTGTAACTCCATTTATTGTTTTATTAGACGTGATTTGTTATACTACAAATACCTTTCGTCCACTACTAAATACGAAAGATAATTTGTACTTATTAAGTTTTTTTATTTAATAGTTGAATATTTCCACTCCTCCTTCCAGTCCTTTTCAAGGAGGTGGCGAGACATTACCACCACCAACCCCCCCAGATGTTTTTGAAAATTCTGATGATGATCCGGACTATATTCCATCTGATAAAGAAAGTGAGGTAAATGTGTAACTCCATTTATTGTTTTATTAGACGTGATTTGTTACACTAGAAATACCTTTCGTCCGCTACTAAATACGAAAGATATTTTGTACTTATTAAGTTTTTTTTATTTAATAGTTGAATATTTCCACTCCTCCTTCCAGTCCTTTTCAAGGAGGTGGCGAGACATTACCACCACCAACCCCCTCAGATGTTTTTGAAAATTCTGATGATGATCCGGACTATATTCCATCTGATAACGAAAGTGAGGTAAATTTGTAACTCCATTTATTGTTTTATTAGACGTGATTTGTTACACTAGAAATACCTTTCGTCCACTACTAAATACGAAAGATATTTTTTCTACAAACGTCAAAAAATGACAAGGTTTGCGCATTGATAACAATACGAAAAGTGACCCTTTTTTCACTTTCCTACGTTACCATGACACCGTGCGCGAAATACTTACCGCGCGCACGTCATGTAAACTATATGAGAGTTTTGTATTTTAACGTCAACTTTTTCACGTTTGTAGAAAAAATTTTGCTTGCAACTCGTGCGCGAATTACTTTGGTGATCTCCACTATTTTTTCAAATCAAATCAAAAAAATCAGTTCTCGATCACCAAAGTGGCATTTCGCGCACTAGATACAAAATAGTTATTTACGTTATAAGTCCGGGAAATAAGATTTTACAGTAACGAGTGAGATGTTTCTGGACGAGGCGACGAAGGAGCCGAGTCAAGAATTTCGAAACGAGTACTGTGGAAATATTTACCGGACGTATATCGTATAACGTTTTATTTCATCCTGTGAGCAATTTTGTTTGAAAAAACTAAAAAATTTTTAAATGACACAAAAATCATTAAGTCTGTGAATCACAATTTTGTTAGCAACGGTTTCCAACAATTGTGTAATTTTTTGATATTCGAAACACTGTAAAGTTTCATTTTCCGGACTGAAATGAGTCCGGAAATTCAAAGAATGTGACACAGGATGAAATAAATAACTATTTTCTATAAATAACGTTCGAGAAAGTCTACATCGTGTAATTGGTTCATATTATTTTGCAGTATAGTAGTGTAGAAATCTCAGATCAGACAAAGAAAAGGAAGAATATCATCATTAACGATTCATTAGATTCTGGAAGTAAGGTAAATGTGTATAGATCATACAGAAATTGGTTTGTTAAACTTACGTAATACTATATTGTAGCCTGGTAAAGAAATTTCAAATAAAAAAAAAAAAGTATTGGAAAAGACTACTGTTATTTTTGTGAAGAGTGGGTATTGAATTTTGCACGCCATATATTGCGCAATCATGGTACCGAATTTGAAGTGCAAAAAATTGCATCTTACCCACTGAAAAGCAAAGAAAGAAAAGACTTGATTACTGCCATAAGAAAAAAAGGAAACTTTATTGAAAACAACGAATCTGGGAAACCTATCAAAAAGCCTTCAATAAACACGAAGATCTTACCTTGCAAATTCTGTTTCGGTTTTTATTCGTCTAAGAGTCTCTGGAAACATACAAAGAGATGTAAGCATGCAACTGGATCTTATTCTCAGTCCGAAGCACATAACTTTATCGTGAGAAATTTGAAGATTGATGAGAAATTGAGAGAATTGGTTTTTCCACGGATGAGGCCCGATGAAATATCATTAGTTGCGAAAAAAGATCATTTAATATGTGCGTTTGGTTCAAGGTATTTAAAAATTCATCGCGAGAAACATTTTATCAATGTGGTTTCACGTAAGATGCGGGAATTATCAAGACTGCTCATTGAAACTAGAAAAGTAGATCCTTCCATTAAATCCTTATTTGATGTACTAAAGCCGGAAAAGTATGATATTTTAATAAATGCGACGAAAACAGTTGCAAAATATGACTGCGAAAAGGAGTTCTACGCATCGCCCACTTTTGCTATAAACATGGGCACAAATTTAAAACAATGTTGCGAAATCGCAATTATGAATGTTCTGAAAAAAAAAGAAGTATTTTCGACCACTTCGTCGAATCACACCGAAAATAGCTTACA